>JZKD02S0177390.1:12790-22938 GCA_000966675.3 Picea glauca
TAGGTGTGTGTGAAGTAACTCCAACATATCTAACCCAGGGTACTAGCAGAATAACCCCTGCAAGTAACCTATGAGATACTTAAGTCAAGCAACTAATAAACCATTGTATAACCGATGCACATGAGAGAATTAGTAAGTCTAAATCACCGTATGGGAAGGGTAGAAAAGCCTGAAACCTTGAAATCACTGCCTCTCATGAAGGTATGGGAACTAGAAATGTCCCCAAATACGAATAAATTCATAGAAATATCTCAGACGCTAGGCAAGTATCAGGGGGATATCCCTTCAACCAACTTCGCACGACCTCGTGATTAACTCTAGTGTGAGCGAAGCCTCCTGATCTTACCAGTTATACAATGGACTTCTCAACTCCCTTTCTCATACACATATGTTGATTTAATTTCCTTCGAGAAGTTTACTCACAAAATCCTATTCCAAGGCACTAAATCCTAGGCTAGTTTGTGCACCCTAGAAAATAAAATTGTTACTAATAAATTCAAAATTTTAGCATTTATTTTATGGCCGTGATTACTCAAAAAGGTATGGTAATGAAACTCATGGTGTTATGACTCTGCAAGAAAGTAAAATATGAAAATAATGCAAAGTCTAACTTTAACTTTTAATGTATGATATGCTCCTAAAAAGTGATGCAATTTTCAAATTCAACTTTGTTATTCAGAAGTAAAAATGCAACCTTTCACTGTATGTACTAAGCTAATGATAAAAACTCAAAAGACAAAAAATGCCAAGAAATTGAAAATGCCTATTTTTTTGTATTTCCAATATATTGAAACTGAAAATGCATGGGCTAAAAAGTAACTTGATATATAGCCCTATTCTGTATAAAACAAAGATAACTCAACAAGGATATCAAGCAATGAAACACCCAGCCCAATGTACAAGGAAAATAAAAATGAAAAGATGAAGAGAAAACTTCGCCCAAAAATTCAACCAAAAGAGGGTTTCCTGTCATCCCATGGGTACTCAATAGGCACTACAGAGACCTAAGAAGGCTCAACAAGCATCAAATCCCACCCAGCAAACACCGCACCAAGAAAACAGGCAAGGAGAAAAGGCGTATGTGATTTTTTGAGAAAACATAGTGTATATACGTATCTTGCAATGAGATGACCCTCGTGTATATGTGAATGTCAAGAAAAAAGGCATGTATATGCTTTGAAACAAGGACAGGCAAGGGAGAAAGGCTGAAAACTTAGACCCAGAGTGAATAGGAGATGTCAAGCAATGATACGACAAGAACCACAATAGAAATGGGATCAATCTAAGGAGAAAATTACTTCAAACCCTAAGAAATAAGATTCTCCCCAGTATGGTTGCCAATTTTGTTACGAGGAAAATCTCTCTATAGCTAGGGTGAACCACAACATAAAGGTATGACTATAGAAATCAACTAAATTACAACATATGCTATATAAAATAATGTGCAAGAGAAGTAACAAAGAGGCCTACCTCGTCCAAGCGTTTCATGACGTCCACCATTGAGCACTTTGACCCAAAGCTTTGTACCTGCAACAAGTTCTCAACAAACAAGCAGAGCAAGCATATAGTGATGATATAATAGGTTAACAAATTATATAGAATAATCCATTAATATACGAAACAAACATGCCCATGGATCATAACACATATATTTGCAATATATCAATTGGATGGGAAAGGAGTATTTCTATTAAAAAATGATCAGCAGAAGTGAAAACATTACAGACTTCCATGTCAGTACGGTTCGGAACCAAGAAACATAGTTCCTTCCAACTAGGCCTCCACCACTTCAATCCTCCACCAAATAAAATCTCATATAAGAGAGACAAAGAGGTTCTCCATCAATAAGGGAATATCTTGGGGGTTGAACACTGTGATCAAAATTAAAAGATAAAGGGATGTAGACTCAATAATGAAGTAATAATTTCTCCAGATTAACTTTGCTCTCAAAGTTGAATTCTCTGCCCTTTTCCATAGCTCGGAATCGGCTTCTTTATATCCTTCAAAATGCAACTGAACAGATGAGTCAAAATGTTTCCAGTATATGGAAGGCCAAGGATCAGAGATCTCTTATCGTGACATGGAAACCCGACATATAATTTTGATTTTTTGGCACAAATGTCGATGAACATGGGCTATAGTGGAGCAGCCAGTGTATATTCTTGCTATATAGCTTTCAAGGTGCGTACAAGTGGAAATATATTTGTTTTTGTCTCTAGATTTATCAATCAGGGAAGGTAAGTCTGCATGGGGGAATAGAATAAGTCCCTCTCTGCAATATTGCATAGGGTGAGGCAAATCCTACTCTAACACCTCCATTACAATGTGACTACAACAACTCGTCTGGATCCTCCATCCACGAGCATTTCAGCATAAGAAGGAAAAAGGAAACAAAGAAAATACTAAAACAGGTCACAACAGTACTATAATCAAACCTACATTACAATACAACTAGATCCCTCATTTGGATCCTCCATGCATGAGTGTTTCAACAAAAATTAAACAAGATGATGAAAGAAACTGACTTCTATTAATTTGAAACTCTCAAGTCTCATACAAAACTAGAGAACATCTATGTTATCAAAATATTACAAAATAGGGAGCTCTGCTCAACCATTGACAACCCTTAACAAAATCTTAAACTAGTCTATTTATAATCAGATCAGTCCACAATTGCAAAAGTGTGATCTGGCCATCCCATTCAAGGCTTTCGTCTATGCATCCTTCTATTAGACTGTGCATGTTTCCTCCTGTCAGACTCAAGCTCAGATCAGTATGGGTCTGCAAGAAGGAATTGTCCATCGTGGTACCTCGAGCTGACAGTTTTGTCTCCACGGCCAAACCCTCCATGCCTTCTATTTATGGAGTGAGTTGACGTTTCAACTACCAGTCCTTGTCCGTTAACTTATTTCTCCTCGGGATTGGGATGAGGCTCAACTTCTAGGGGGTGGCTATGTGCTTCTCTCATATTTGACATTCAATAAGCAAGTGATTGTGGGGTTGTCAAAGGTGGTTTGGATCCACACCGCTTTTGAGCCCGTAATTTACCACCTTCCACCATGTATCCCTTCTTCTATACCATGGTTTCAATTGTAGGACCACTCAAGAATTTTATCATTTGAGCATGTTGCGTCCCCGCAATGAAGAATAGTTGTCGATCTGTTGCAATATGCGATTTGGGAAATCCCTACTTTTCCTGCCACATATCATTCTTGGATGGACCTTACTTTCTGATGCAAATATCAATGGTTCACAATTACTTCAGGAGTTCGATTTGCGTGCCTTTTCAATGCATAGCTCTTACAATCCTTCGGAGTGTCATATCTCCAAAGGGAGATATCTTCCTCCACGTGTCTTCTTGTTTTGGATGGCCGAGATTCACTTTGGGAGTTCGGCCTTCGAGAGTTTTCTTCTTCTTGCTCATCCAATCCTCCAAACTATCATATTTCCAAAGTGTTAGATCTAGCATTGCTTGGCCTCTTGATTTGGACGGCTGATATTCACTTCAGGAGTTTGGGCTTCAACATTTTTCTTCTTCTTTCTCGCACAATCCTCCGAAGTGTCGAATTTTTGAAGTGTGAGATCTATCGATGTGTGTCCTCAACCTTCAATGGCTCAGATTTACTTCAAGACTTTAGGACTTCGGGACATTTGGATGGAAATTTCCTAAAGTAACTTTCTTCTGGTTGACGTGGCAACCTTTCATTAACTTCGGGACTTCGGGCCTTCAGGTGATACTGCTGCAACTATCAACGAATATTTTTTATTTGAGATCAATGGTCCACAATTAATTCGAGAGTTCAGGCTTCAGGCCATCAGGAGTCCTTTTCTCACTCAACTTCTACATTCTTTCTCCCGGAGTACGAGATCGCCTGACACGTGTCCCTTGCTTGAAGATCAACAATATTGAGTGATTTCGAGCTCACAACTTGCACAGAATTTAATTTGCTTCTCGATCCCTGAAATGAGAAGATGCTCATTTGTAGTGGAATCAATATGCACCATTGATCTATTAATCTAGAAAGATCAATGATCCTGAGCGATTGCGGGCTCACAACTTGCATAAAATTTAATTTGCTTCATGATCCTCATAATGCCTCCCCACCATCGATTTCTCTCCAGTGAGATCTGACGGTCATGACTTAATATTGTTGATCTGAGGGCCGATCTTGGTCTCGCTCAGATCTTATGGATGAAAATTGAACCTGTTTTTTTCTTGTATTTTAGACCCGAAATGGACTGCTTTTGAAATTTGTTCTTGGACGTTACCTGTGCAATAAAATATTTGGTCATCTTGTGACCTTCACAACTTCATGTGATAAAAGTTTCAACACATAGTTTTTCCTGAGTGGGATGTAACGGATATTATTCTACTGGACTGAGTTGATAATCCTTTTCCTTGTCCTTCCCTTTTGTGTGTGATATGCCTTCGATCTTGAGTATTACACCAGTGTCTCTTTCCTCAATATCAGTGTGTTTCCCTTCTCTCTCAACCACAATCCCCTTCCTACTATGCATAAATATTTTACCATTACGCAATACCCCAATCTCTTCGTACGTCACACATTATTCTTCTCTCGCCATCCCCAACCCATCTATTCCTCATTCCTTCTCTTCACCCCTCTTTTCCATACACACAGAACATCCCTTGGTCATCCTCCAGTCCCCCTATGTCCATGAAGGTGATTAGCTACTAGGGTAATCAGATTCCATATTCATAACCCCCTTATCACACAACAACATCTTGTGCCAAGTAGAAAATGATTTGAAATATGTTCTGTGTGGACCTTTAAATAATTATGTTTCAAAAACACTATATGACTCGGTACAATCTATAGCGAAATCATTAATATAACCCCCCAATATGTTATCCATACAAAAATTAATTGTGTGTAATATCTTATTGCTTATGGTATTAACTTGTTGAATCAACTTAGGGGTCAATTCCTCGAGACCACAACACGAAATGTTCCATTCTTTTAAGATAAAATATGTATCCCTCAGTCAAAATATTCGGGAAATCAACAAATAAAAATTCATGTAAATATGTGAATACATGCCTCTGCAACCATTGTTTTGAACGGATCTGCGGGTTCTTATTCTGATCTCTAGAAAAATCATGCTCCTTTTCTTCTAGCCATTGTATGATCTCTTCCTTAGTTAGCCTCCACATTCCCCTAAGTCGCAGATCTTGGTCCCAGAAACAAAACCATTTGTTGGCGCGCAGTGGGTAGACCCTAGGTTCAACATGAAACCACCAAAATAACCCTTAATATACCGTCCCTTTTGACATCACCTGCAAACAAGTGAATTCTCACCAGAGGTATCTATGGGGACTACAAGAACCAAGTTTCTGCAGTCATGGGGGAATGTGAGAAATTTGTTCTAACCATCCTACTTAACATTCATTCTTTATACCATGTGTGTGGAATCATCAAATAGCATATTCATATTAATCACCCATTCATTATACCATTCATCAAATGTGCACAATAAATAGAAAAGTAAACAAACACATAAAATCACATCACAAATACACCATGTTTTAATTTGGTTCACCCAATATGGGATACCTCCACAATGACTAGCTTCCTATATTATTATTCAGCATCATCTCTTACAAAAGGTGCGCACTACACTCATACATAATATATCAGTTACACCCAAAATTCCCTTGTCATTCACGCATATAGTGCACACTTATCTCATTCTCTCCATGCATCCTCCTAGCATCACTTATTCATCACAGATCATAAGCTAATTTCTAGCCAAAAACCCTGACATATTTATACATTTTCATTAGGGCTTAGCCCTTTACAAATTGGACCAAAACACCTAACTAAATTCTTCCTTTCGCGCACACTAATCCTTGAAAATGCTCTAACTTACTTCCTTTATTCCACGGGCATTGTTCCTTAGCCGACTTATCGCATGGTTTTCTCTTGCACGATTCCCAAACTGGTCCCAAAATATCCTGCTCCAACACTCCCCATTCCTTGACCCAACCAGTCTTGAAATACCATTATCATTGATTGGCATTTCAACATTCTAAAATGTTATTTTATGTCATCTTTCTAATACTCCTTTCCAGCCATGGATTTGCTCAATTTTTAAATACCTCTCTTCACTTCATTGAGTGATTCATTGTGAAGCACTGCTTGGAGATTCAAGAGCACTATTCTCCAAATGGAATCATACACTCATCCATTTGCACTTGTACCTTGATTTTGTTGCGCACTCTAATAATAGAGGCAAATTTCTTTCTCTGAATACTTTAGACAAAAAAATTCACTAGATCATGTCTAACAATTCCTTCTTCCTGCATTCTTATGCTTACACATAGAGATTACTCATCCACCCATGAGTCACACCTCATCTCATGACATCATTTTTCCTTCTCTTGCAACAATATTTGTAGCCTTCACTACATTTCTACCTTCAAGGCTATGGATTCCTCCTTAACTCCTTGTGTATGCAATGGCATTCCTCACCTACTAGCTTCATGATTTATGTGAGAATATCTATTCATTTTCCTTTGCAAACAATTTAGACTTTATAGTACATGAATACTAATATTACTCTACTCTTACTTAGACCTTTTTCAACCTTTCATCACCTACTTTGTATCCCTTCACTTCGCTTTTCATCTCTTTGAAGCTTGACCTGATTCCCTATCTAATGGACCCTGGGATTAATCTAGAACGGACCCACATAATCCTCATTTTGGGAATATTATTGTCATGTACCCATTTGTGGGCTTCACTGTTATACATTTGGAAATGATTTATGGGGTTTGTGTCAGCCAAGACCAGAGGAGTAAAATGAGGAAAACAGTGATATTGGAAAATTTGGAGGAGTTATATGGGGCCCGAGATAGTCCATTCACCATCATCAGGATCATTTCCGCAAAGTTCGCTCTTGGTTTCGTGGCATTTCGATGATTTCCATAATTTTGGGTCATCATTGAGCATACTTTAATTAAATACATTGAAGGTATTATTTGGATCATATTATCTAAAGGAATACCTTTGTGCAATATGTCGTTGGAACCAGGACGAAAAGATCTAAAGGTTGGGATGATGAGAAAGGGACTTTGGCATTTGGGAATGTCTTAAAAAAACAATTAATCACTTTCTAGCATTAAAAAGAGATATAAAAAGGGGTGCTTAAGTGACTTAAAGTTTATAAAAGTCACTTTACTTTATTAAAAGGGTAAAAGGGTATGAAAAAGGGCCAGCGAGGATATAAAAGGAAAATGATGGTGCTTTCTCTCATAATGCAATTGTTGTTTTTCCTAAAACGAAATTGAGAGAGCTCTTGTGGATTTTGGCTCTTGGGATGAAAAACCCTAAATAATTTTTTGGATTGGTTTCAATGGTGAGAAAATCCACCCTAGTTGGTCATATAGGGAGATCATTCAAATCTTCCATCATGCTTCATTTGGACGGAGTTCATATTATTGTGGTTGTAATTTCTCTTCAATGGCTAAGTTATTTAATGGTGGTTGAGTTTTTCATTGGCAGTTGAGTATTTCTTAAGTGTGGGATGATTTTATTCATGCTATATGAGTTATTATATGAAGGTGGGAAATTTATTAATGTGTTGAAAAAGTTTCTGAGAAGAGGGATCGAATTTCCCTTGTGGGGGGGTCGTGTTCCTATTCTGGAGGTCAATTTTCCTTTCCTGAGGTGAGTATTGTATGTTGGGGACATTTATTTGGAATAAAGCCGAATCATTTACTGTGTGGAGCACATATATTGTTGCTAAAAGGGACGAATACGGACTGTAATCACCTACAGGTATGTCTCTACGTTTTTGGGTTGTTGTACAACTATCTGCTGGGATGATTCATGTCCCTATAGTCCTGTATCTTCAATAGGGGTTTGTTTCACTCAAAATATCATTTCCAAGTGTATTATTCTCATTAATTTCATAGGCAATCTATATCAATTTATATCGGGTTCCTCATTATCTATTTGGTTGTAATAATTGTTGGGGTTTTCCATTGTATTTGGATGTCAAAAACAATTGTTGCAATAAATATTTTGATTTTCCAATATTGGTACTTTACTATAAATAATAGTTGGATGAGTACTTGCTATTTGTTTGTTGTCATATATATGTGTTGTATGTCAAATGTATTTCAAGGGGAATGCAAATTGTGTTAGCTTCTACATCAGTAAACATTAATAACATTGTACAACAAATTGTTTGACTGAATGTCCATGTTAGAAAACTGAACAAAAATACAAAAAAAATATAGTGGGGATATTTGTTGCAATAAAAGAGTCACTTGGTGCACAAATTGTATGCCATTAAACAAAAAAATTAGGAAACCCATCTAAAACTACTATAGTATGAAACAAGGGTATTCCACAATGAACAACAACCTCTAGCCTAAGTGTTTGATGAAATTCATCACTCATAAATGCACAATAATTTCTACAACAACAAGAAAAACTTGGTCAACAATATATTGGTTCATTACAGTGGTATTGGAGCTTGTGATCCTCCCAGTCTGTGAGGGTATACAAGCTTGGCTATGGAAAGTCATCAAAACAATGCAGGGAACAATGGAGCTAGTGGTTCAAAGGGAAAAAATACAAGACAGTAAGAGAAAGATGAGGAGTTTTCATATTGTTTGAGGGAAAATATGACACTTAGTGAGGAATTTCAAGCAACCATTTCATTCAAGGATTTTTTCACCATCAAACATCCTGAGTGGTATGAACCCCAAGTATCAGTGGACAAGAAGGCGAAGGTGCCAAAGAAAAAGGTATTATTTTTTGTATATTCTAAAGCTTCTAAAATTGAGGATGATGACATAATAGAATTTAGTACACCTTTAGTGTTTTCCTATAAGGACCATAACACTAGCACACATGATGGATAGGTTGATGCAACATATGGTGAAGTGTCCCAAACAACCGATGTTAAGGATTCAACATCATACCTTAGTAGTGATGCTCATGATGATGAGGGTGTGTGAGAACCTAAGCATGATGAGGATTCAACATCTTATCCTATCTATGATACTTATGGCGATGCAGGAATTATTGTACCAAAATATGACGAAGATTAGGTATTTGAAAAAATTTCATGGATATGGATCCATCTTCTCAGGATCCATGCATGGAGGATGACAAAGGAGAGGATGATTTTGGTGGTGATAGTACGAATGAGCCCCGTCATTTGACAGGTCAATGTACAGTAAGTAAATATTGCATGGCATCATCTAGTGAGTTAGTTGTGGTTGATGGAGATAGTATTCTTATAGATGAAAATAAATCAGAGAATATATTGTGTGACAAACCACACCACTTGGATAAAATTTAACGAAGTCCCTTAGCATTGTGTGATTTCAAGGATCAGTTATTGGTCATAGAGGAGTAGATTGTACAAGTGTTTACAAGGGAATATGGTGCTCATAAGTTCATTGAAGGTCTTATGTGGAAAAACCATATGGAGGAGAGATATAAATGAGTTGCAAGTGGAGTCACTAGTGCACAATTGCACATAATAAAAGAAGCACTAGAGCAGATGAAATCGGATTACTTGTAGTTTTTCATGGATAGGGACCTTGCTCTCAAGTTCATTGACGAAAAGGAAAGGGAGGTTGAAGAGATTTATCACCAATTTAGTTTGGCACATTGTTCATCACTATTATCAGACTAATCGGTAGGTGCGGACACTAACAGATCTCCCTAGATCCACCTAGATCTAGAACAAAACAGGATAGGACATGATTCTTTCCCTAAGTTCTGACCATTGAATTAGCTAGTAGGAAGGAACAAGTAACATACCTTTGTATCGCTTCCTAGGGTCCCTGTTGCTCTCGCTTTGCTCTGGTGCTCTCGTGAGGTCAAGACCAAGACAACACAAACCAACCAAAGTGAAGATCGCAAAATATATTCAACTGTCAACTTATGTGTATGATCAAGGAATTACACAATAAAGTGAGAATAGCTTTATGGTAAAGGGACATGCCACTGTATCATATTAATTGAAAGTAGAAGATTACAACATGATCGCCTTGATGTCGCAAGCTTCCTTTCAGTGGCTCTTGGCTCCAACACACACACTTGCTCGATCCTTGCATGAAGAAGATCAAATCCTCTTGATAGACTTGCTAGAGTCTCCAAGCTCCT
>JZKD02S0177401.1:10950-22938 GCA_000966675.3 Picea glauca
CGAGAACTCCTGAATCTTCATCGGACATGGTAAATTCGATCCCTAAATCTGTAGTTAGATTAGAGAAATTTTATGATCTTCAAGATAAATTCAAAAAATTGGTCAACTGTAAAACGAATAGTTCCTCATTATCATATGAAAAAGTAAACTTAGGAACTAAGGACAATCCGCAGTGCATTAATTTAGGGGTAGGGTGTTCTGAGCAATAAAACGTTGCATTTATTAAATTGTTTAAAGAATTTAAAGATGTATTTGCATGGACGTATGATGAATTTAAAACTTTCGATCCTAACATCATACAACATGTCATTCCTATGAAACCCCAAACCTCACCCTTTCAACAAAAATTGAGAAAAATGTACCCTAAGCTCGAACCGACTGTTAAAAAAGAATTGAATAAACTGCTGAATGCTAAGATTATTTTCTCTGTTAGGCACACTCAATGGGTTTCTAACCTAGTCCCTGTCCAGAAGAAAAGTGGGAAAATATGACTTTGCATTGATTTTCGAAACCTTAATAGAGCGTCTGATAAAGAAAACTATCCTGTCCCACCCATGGAACAGATCCTTCAACAGGTATCTGGTTCTGAGAGAATATCCTTACTAGATGGTTTCTCGGGGTACAACCAAGTCCTGATGTCTCCTCCAGACCAACTTAAAACTACCTTCCACACTCCATGGGGTACCTACGTGTATCAAAAAATGCCCTTCGGATTGATTAATGCCGGTGCCACTTTCCAGAGAGCGATGGACATCACTTTCCGAGGCTTAATCAATTAGTCCATCATAGTTTACTTAGATGATGTTACTGTATTTTCTAAAAATAAAACCGATCATCTAGCTCATTTACGGGCCATTCTACAATGATGTCATAAATATGGCAATTCCTTGAATCCTAAAAAATCCGTCTTTGCAGTAGAACAAGGTAAACTCTTAGGATTTATTGTGTCAAGCAAAGGGATGATTATCGACCCCGAAAGGACTCAAGTCATGTCGAAACTCCCCCCCCGACATCCAAAAAGTCTATGCAGTATTTCTTAGGCCAGATTAATTTTGTGAGGAGATTTGTCCCTAGCTTCTCCGAAATGGTCAGACCTTTGCAAAACCTAATTAAGAAAGATTCCCAATATCATTGGGGACCCTTAGAAAATCAAGCTTTTAATGTAATAAAGAAGGCCATAATAGACGCTCCTTCTCTCATGAGCCCTGACTTTTCCCAAGGCTTTACGCTCTACACTTTTTCTTCTGACCGTTCCTATGCTGCCGTGCTAACTCAAAAGAACGCCGAAAAAAATGAAGTACCCATTGCCTTTATGAGATCTACTTTCAAAGGCGCTGAAATTAATTACCCAGTGGTAGATCAACAAGCCTACGCTGTTTTTAAAGAAGTCAAGCACTTCCGGTCTTATCTTTTAAAATCCAGGACGAAAGTCATTGTCCCGTACCCAGCCGTCAGAAACCTGTTAGTGCAGAAGGAACTAGGTGAAAAGAGGGCTAACTGGGTCACCTCCTTGCAGGAGTATGACATAGAAATTACCCTAGCTTAGATAGTGAGAGGCCAAGGATTATGAAAGTTAGTTTCTGATTCACCTGTAGGACAGCAAGAAGAAAGCGATACGTCAAACCCAGGACAACATGGTCAAAATGCAATTTGCTGCGCACAAAGCTCTGTCATTTCGTGGTATGACGATATAAAATTTTGTCTTGAACATGGCTCAATCCCCCGTCACTTGGATTCCACTAAAATAAGAGCCTCAAGATTAACGTCTGCCCCCTTTCATTTGGTTAATGGTATTCTATTTCTTCAAAGCTTTGATGGTGTACTGATGCACTGTCTTGAGAAAGACAAAGCAGAAAAAGTCTTACTAGAATTGCACGCAGGAGAAGCTGGTGATCATTTTGGTGGTGACACCACTGCCCATAAAGTTTTGAGAGACGGTTACTACTGGCACATGCTTTTCATAGATGCCCATGCCTTGTGTTGTAAGTGTATTATTTGTCAAAAAGCATCAGGGCGGTTATAGAAACCAACCTTTCCTTTGCAGCCCATTTCAGTAAACTCTCCTTTTCAGAAGTGGGGCCTGGATATCATAGGTCCAATCAACCCCCCATCCTCACAACAACATAATTTTATCATAACAACCATAGATTACTTCACTAGGTGGTCTGAAGCTACCGCATTAAGGACTGTCAACACAAGTCAGGTAATTGCCTTTCTAAATTCGAATATTATTACTCGTTTTGGTATTCGTGATTGTTTAGTATTCAACAACGCTTCTTATTTTTCATCTCTTGAGATGAGCGAGTTCACTTTGGAAAAAGTAATTAAATTGAAATACTCTGCTAGCTATTACCCCCAAGGCAACGGATTGGCAGAATCAACAAATAAGAACTTGATTAAAATCATCAAAAGAACGGTCACTGAAAATCACAAAAACTGGCACAATGCACTATTAAACGCAATTTGGGCTGATAGGGTAACCCCAAAAGCTGCTATAGGAAACTCTCCTTTCTTTATTGTTTATGGTAGAGAAGCAATTCTACCACCACACATCCTTCTTCCTTCGCTATAGCTATCGCAGAAAATTCAAGAAGAAAATTGTCCCCTTTTGGAAAACCGAATTAATGCCTTAATGAAGCTAGAAGAGGTAAGAGCCCAAGCTAAACATAAGTTAGATCAACATCAACTAGTAGTTAAAAGCTGGTTCAATTCTAACTCTGCCTCTGATAGGAATTTCGAAGCAGGTGATCTCGTCCTAAAATGGGACAAACAACATGAGGGAAAGGGAGAGCACACAAAATTTCAAAACTTATGGCTTGGACCGTTTTTAATTGTTGATAAGTTGGGTCCCAGCTCTTTCTGATTGCAGAATCTAGAGGGGCAGCCTGACACCTATCCGGTGAATGGCCAAGCTCTGAAAATATATTTTGCTTGATGACGACTCTTTGTATATTATGTACATATTTGTTTTTGTTTGCTTTTCTTTTGTTGTTTTGGTTTTGATTTCTCCTTTGTGCTTATCAGTTTTTTTTTTTTTTACGCATACCTGCATGCTGAACTATTCAGACAAAGAAAACAGAAAATTCCTTCACTGAAATGACTGTTGAAAAATTGTATAAACATCAATTGTATACTTCTGAAATTTACATCTGTGTTGGAAATTTTTTTGTTGTTTGAAAGAAGTTAACTGATTTCGATCTCTGAGTGAAGCCTGTCACGATCATCTATTATCTTTTTACGCTATCCCTATTCCTTAAGGGAATGAATCAGAAGATGTCTCCCTACCTTAGAAAGTTGGTTCTGTAAATAAACCATCTTTGGATCTTAATAAAGGATGGTTCTAAATTTTTTTGATGAGGTCTGTAAAAAATATGTTAAAATATCATAATTTTCAGCGTCACCCCGCTCGACTATATATCTTTAAAAAAACAAAATAAATCAATAAAAGAGTTGTGGGAAGTGCTTGTAAACCCGTCGAGATGCTGGAAAGGTCTGCTGGCAACGGGTAAATGCATGCATGACACTAAGACAACTTTGCCGGGGTACTGAATAGGCCTGCTGGCAGCGAAGCAATGTCGGGTATATGAAAATTTGGAAATAAGAAACCTATTGACCTTAAAATGTCCTTTATTCTGATCCAGAACTTCTTGGCAGGATACGTATATCATAGTGGATTAAATGGAAACCCTATCGAGGCTATGGACACTTACTAGCAACAATGGCTCTGTCAACAGTATTGGAGATTCTATCTTTAATATCGTGGCTCGCTTGTCTGAAGACTGCTATCAGTTTTCATCCTTTAAACACTGCTGGAATATTTGGTTAATAATGATGTTCATACGATTTTCTGGTTGTTATTTTCGGAGTTAGAATTTTTATCCTAATCTGAATTTGTTCTTTTGGCAGAGATAACTGATTCTACCAGTGTGTCGCCATTGTTGGAAGCCAATTCGCATTTTTATACTGTCCTTATAAGTTGCCTACACCAGAGTTTTGCAAACTTTGATTTTTGTCGCAATCCTTGAGTAAAATGACACTATTGTTTTGTGCATTTCCTCAATTACCTTGGTTCTCCTTTTCATGACTGCAAGTGTGAAAATTTTGATTTCGAAGTCACATTAAAAACGTCACTGGATTGTTATGATCTCTCTTGTTTATATTCTCATTGCGTTTCCAATTTACTTATCGTTATACAGTTGACAAGACTCCAAGATCCTTATTCTTTTGGCATTCTTTATTTGTTAATATGACTTCATTTTACAAGACTGTGATGATATTCTTTTGATTGAGTTTGTGATGCATTGTTGGTTTGATTTGTATGGTCTTTCATTGATTACCTTGACACATTGATTTAATAAAAACACATTGGTGTTATGGTTAGACCCTCGGTATAAATCATTTCACACAACACATGTTTCATATGATCGAACCCTTGGTGTAATTTCGAATTATTGCTTTGGTTTTAAAACTATGATGATATTATTGCTTGCGCAAATGTTTGGTCGATTTACCATGAGGTTTCATTGATTGAATGACATAGTTTTTAACATATGCATAGTTTGAATCGTTGTATGCACCGGCGATTGTACTATGGGATATGACTATTTTGCATGGGCCAAAATAGCTCCACCACCCTTGCACGCTCTGTAATTAATGCTTTCCCCCTATCCCGGTTCACCCTTGCTAGTTTTTGGGTAATTCTGTGAGCGTTTTTCCCTTGTGTATACTCTATTCTAACCCTAGCCCATTCACCTCGCTCACCGTGTGCTCCTGTCTATGGCACCGGTGGTGTGCATAGATCCAAATGGTAACCAAGCTCTGTTGTTATTTGATAATGCTCGAAAGGATTTAGAAAACAATGGTTGGCTGGTGTTTATACAGAGGTTCGAGGGTTTCAACCACTTGGTTGCCCAAAATTTCACCCGCACCTTTGATGGGTGCAGGGATAAAGTGGGTGACATATAGCTTGAACTCAATGAATAATTCATAAGCTCTGCTACAGGGTTAGCAGCCACGGGCCAGCGGTGGTTCAAAAACTCCAAAGTTGATGAGGTGTCGTGGCCTTTGCTATTTGTATCACGAAAGGTTGTCTCCTGTGATAATGGTATGCCTATTTCCACCCTCAAAACCAGGTGGCACGATCTTTTGGTAATTTTGAAATAGTTTGTGACCTATGAAGGTCGGTAAGACTTGGTGTTTTTGTATCACCTCCGGTTGTTAATGAATTTCATGGGCTATCCTTTGAACATGCCACATTACTTCTTGCGTAGTCTTTACAAGATGTCAAACAGGTTCAAACGAGAGAAGGATGATAACAGCTTGTTTCATCATGGCTTAATTAGACTCATCGTCATCCACTATTTGAGCCTTCATGGCGATAATTGGCAAGCCTTTCTATCTCGAAATGGATTTTTTAATCTAGGGTCTGTCCAAATTGACAAGGTTGTGGTCACTGAGATTGTGGCTAGGCCAGCCATGCCATTTCATATCCTACTACCCCCTGTTAAACCCTCGGATTGCCACGACTTGGACCTACCCGGTGTCATGACTAACCCCTGTGTGAAGGATGATATTAAGGTGGTTAAGAAACCCGCGAGGAAAGACAGAGGTGACAATGATGTCAACGGAAAAGGGAAGAAAAATGCTCGATTGATATCGAAACTTGATCGGAACAAACCTAAGCCAAATGTCGACCAAAAGACCATAGTTCTGAGTGAAGACTCGGACTCCGATATCGAGTATTTCCTAACTGAATAGTACCCCTATTTCCATGGCTTATGCTCCAAGCAACCCTATGACTATGTATATAATTTTCCTCTGTGCCTAAAGAAAAATCCTAATTACCTAGGAATCAAGCTACCCAATGAAACCCCTGGTGATTTAAACAAACCCTCGCTTGTGACATTAAACCCCGAGCAAACATCATCCCTCCAGTGTAATGTATGGTTAGAGCATTATTACGTCAACGTTCCCCTATTACAATCAAGGATCAAATTGTTAGAAGAACAAGTTACACTGCTGTCGAAAGAAAGAGACAGGCTTCAAGCTAATGAGAAGAAACAAAAAACCACCAGTTCGATCGTTTTCAGGAATGTCGAAGTGGCAACAACCTTCATCAATTCCAAATTATCATGACCGAGTTGTTTTCTGATTATCCAGGTATGAATTTCAATATTAATTTCATTTTATGAGTTGTTTGAATTAATATAATGAATTGGGTTTTGGGTTTCNGGGACAAAGAACATGAGGGAAAGGGAGAGCACACAAAATTTCAAAACTTATGGCTTGGACCGTTTTTAATTGTTGATAAGTTGGGTCCCAGCTCTTTCTAATTGCAGAATCTAGAGGGGCAGCCTGACACCTATTCGGTGAATAGCCAAGCTCTAAAAATATATTTTTCTTGATGACGACTCTTTGTATATTATGTACATATTTGTTTTTGTTTGTTTTTCTTTTGTTGTTTTGGTTTTGATTTCTCCTTTGTGCTTATCAATTTTTTTTTTTTTTACGCATACCTGCATGCTGAACTATTCAGACAAAGAAAACAGAAAATTCCTTCACTGAAATGACTGTTGAAAAATTGTATAAACATCAATTGTATACTTCTAAAATTTACATCTGTGTTGGAAAATTTTTTGTTGTTTGAAAGAAGTTAACTGATTTCGATCTCTGAGTGAAGCCTGTCACGATCATCTATTATCTTTTTATGCTATCCCTATTCCTTAAGGGAATGAATCAGAAGATGTCTCGCTACCTTAGAAAGTTGGTTCTGTAAATAAACCATCTTTGGATCTTAATAAAGGATGGTTCTAAAAAATTCTGATGAGGTCTGTAAAAAATATGTTAAAATATCATAATTTTCAGCGTCACCCCGCTCGACTATATATCTTAAAAAAAACAAAATAAATCAATAAAAGAGTTGTGGGAAGTGCTTGTAAACCCGTCGAGATGCTGGACAGGTCTGCTGGCAGCGGGTAAATGCATGCATGACACTAAGACAACTTTTCCGGGGTACTGAATAGGCCCGCTGGCAGCGAAGCAATGTCGGGTATATGAAAATTTGGAAATAAGAAACCTATTGACCTTAAAATGTCCTTTATTCTGATCTAGAACTTCTTGGCAGGATACAGATATCATAGTGGATTAAACGAAAACCCTGTCGAGGCTATGGACGCCTACTAGCAGCAGTGGCTTTGTCAACAATATTGGAGATTCTATCTTTAATATCGTGACTCGCTTGTCTTAAGACTGCTATCAGTTTTCATCCTTTAAACACTGCTGGAATATTTGGTTAATAATGATGTTCATATGATTTTCTGGTTGTTATTTTCGGAGTTAGAATTTTTATCCTAATCTGAATTTGTTCTTTTGGCAGAGATAACTGATTCTACCAGTGTGTCACCATTGTTGGCAGCCAATTCGCATTTTTATACTGTCCTTATAAGTTGCCTACACCAGAGTTTTGCAAACTTTGATT
Source organism: Picea glauca (assembly GCA_000966675.3). Lineage (NCBI taxonomy): Eukaryota > Viridiplantae > Streptophyta > Pinopsida > Pinales > Pinaceae > Picea > Picea glauca. Next base: position 18,428 of record JZKD02S0177401.1, read on the forward strand.
TTTGTCGCAATCCTTGAGTAAAATGACACTATTGTTTTGTGCGTTTCCTCAATTACCTTGGTTCTCCTTTTCATGACTGCAAGTGTGAAAATTTTGATTTCGAAGTCACATTAAAAATGTCACTGGATTGTTATGATCGCTCTTGTTTATATGCTCATTGCGTTTCCAATTTACTTATCGTTATACAGTTGACAAGACTCCAAGATCCTTATTCTTTTGGCATTCTTTATTTGTTAATATGACTTCATTTTACAAGACTGTGATGATATTCTTTTGATTGAGTTTGTGATGCATTGTTGGTTTGATTTGTATGGTCTTTCATTGATTACCTTGACACATTGATTTAATAAAAACACATTGGTGTTATGGTTAGACCCTCGGTATAAATCATTTCACACAACACATGTTTCATATGATCGAACCCTTGGTGTAATTTCGAATTATTGCTTTGGTTTTAAAACTATGATGATATTATTGCTTGCGCAAATGTTTGGTCGATTTACCATGAGGTTTCATTGATTGAATGACATAGTTTTTAACATATGCATAGTTTGAATCGTTGTATGCACCGGCGATTGTACTATGGGATATGACTATTTTGCATGGGCCAAAATAGCTCCACCACCCTTGCACGCTCTGTAATTAATGCTTTCCCCCTATCCCGGTTCACCCTTGCTAGTTTTTGGGTAATTCTGTGAGCGTTTTTCCCTTGTGTATACTCTATTCTAACCCTAGCCCATTCACCTCGCTCACCGTGTGCTCCTGTCTATGGCACCGGTGGTGTGCATAGATCCAAATGGTAACCAAGCTCTGTTGTTATTTGATAATGCTCGAAAGGATTTAGAAAACAATGGTTGGCTGGTGTTTATACAGAGGTTCGAGGGTTTCAACCACTTGGTTGCCCAAAATTTCACCCGCACCTTTGATGGGTGCAGGGATAAAGTGGGTGACATATAGCTTGAACTCAATGAATAATTCATAAGCTCTGCTACAGGGTTAGCAGCCACGGGCCAGCGGTGGTTCAAAAACTCCAAAGTTGATGAGGTGTCGTGGCCTTTGCTATTTGTATCACGAAAGGTTGTCTCCTGTGATAATGGTATGCCTATTTCCACCCTCAAAACCAGGTGGCACGATCTTTTGGTAATTTTGAAATAGTTTGTGACCTATGAAGGTCGGTAAGACTTGGTGTTTTTGTATCACCTCCGGTTGTTAATGAATTTCATGGGCTATCCTTTGAACATGCCACATTACTTCTTGCGTAGTCTTTACAAGATGTCAAACAGGTTCAAACGAGAGAAGGATGATAACAGCTTGTTTCATCATGGCTTAATTAGACTCATCGTCATCCACTATTTGAGCCTTCATGGCGATAATTGGCAAGCCTTTCTATCTCGAAATGGATTTTTTAATCTAGGGTCTGTCCAAATTGACAAGGTTGTGGTCACTGAGATTGTGGCTAGGCCAGCCATGCCATTTCATATCCTACTACCCCCTGTTAAACCCTCGGATTGCCACGACTTGGACCTACCCGGTGTCATGACTAACCCCTGTGTGAAGGATGATATTAAGGTGGTTAAGAAACCCGCGAGGAAAGACAGAGGTGACAATGATGTCAACGGAAAAGGGAAGAAAAATGCTCGATTGATATCGAAACTTGATCGGAACAAACCTAAGCCAAATGTCGACCAAAAGACCATAGTTCTGAGTGAAGACTCGGACTCCGATATCGAGTATTTCCTAACTGAATAGTACCCCTATTTCCATGGCTTATGCTCCAAGCAACCCTATGACTATGTATATAATTTTCCTCTGTGCCTAAAGAAAAATCCTAATTACCTAGGAATCAAGCTACCCAATGAAACCCCTGGTGATTTAAACAAACCCTCGCTTGTGACATTAAACCCCGAGCAAACATCATCCCTCCAGTGTAATGTATGGTTAGAGCATTATTACGTCAACGTTCCCCTATTACAATCAAGGATCAAATTGTTAGAAGAACAAGTTACACTGCTGTCGAAAGAAAGAGACAGGCTTCAAGCTAATGAGAAGAAACAAAAAACCACCAGTTCGATCGTTTTCAGGAATGTCGAAGTGGCAACAACCTTCATCAATTCCAAATTATCATGACCGAGTTGTTTTCTGATTATCCAGGTATGAATTTCAATATTAATTTCATTTTATGAGTTGTTTGAATTAATATAATGAATTGGGTTTTGGGTTTCNTTTTTTAATCTAGGGTCTGTCCAAATTGACAAGGTTGTGGTCAGTGAGATTGTGGCTAGGCAAGCCATGCCATTTCATATCCTACTACCCCCTGTTAAACCCTCGGATTGCCCCGACTTGGACCTACCCGGTGTCATGACTAACCCTTGTGTGAAGGATGATATTAAGGTAGTTAAGAAACCCGCGAGGAAAGATAGAGGTGACAATGATGTCAACGGAAAAGGGAAGAAAAATGCTCGATTGATATCGAAACTTGCTCGGAACAAACCTAAGCCAAATGTCGACCAAAAGCCCATAGTTCTGAGTGAAGACTCGGACTCCGATATCGAGCATTTCCTAACTGAATAGTACCCCTATTCCCATGGCTTATGCTCCAAGCAACCCTATGACTATGTATCTAATTTTCCTCTGTGCCTAAAGAAAAATCCTAATTACCTAGGAATCAAGCTACCCAATGAAACCCCTGGTGATTTAAACAAACCCTCGCTTGTGACATTAAACCCCAAGCAAACATCATGCCTCCAGTGTAATGTATGGTTAGAGCATTATTACGTCAATGTTCCCCTGTTACAATCAAGGATCAAATCGTTAGAAGAACAAGTTACACTGTTGTCGAAAGAAAGAGATAGGCTTCAAGATAATGAGAAGAAACAAAAAACCACCAGTTCGATCGTTTTCAGGAATGTCGAAGTGGCAACAACCTTCATCAATTCCAAATTATCATGATCGAGTTGTTTTCTGATTATCCAGGTATGAATTTCAATATTAATTTCGTTTTATGAGTTGTTTGAATTAATATAATGAATTGGGTTTTGGGTTTCGATTAGCTTTGTTCATTATTCGAAATGATTCTGTCATAGTTTGATTATCAAAAACGGTTATGTTGTGGATCTTGTAAAGTAGATTTATTTTTCTAAAATCGAATGTAGTTATGATTTGGTTATGAAATTTTGTCGTGCCCAGTTTAGTATAAGTGCTTGATTGGTTTTTGATTCGATTTGGTTTGTTTTTGAATCAATTCTGTTCGATAGTCGATTTGGTTTGATTTCGATTGGTTTAGTTTGTTCCTAATAGTCTCAAAACAACCTTGTTGACTTCAATTAACCAGGAACGACTCTATGTCGTAATGAATCAATTTTCTAGTTTGAATTTTGATCACATTCGACCTGTGCAAAACATCTATTTGCTAAAATCGTGGAGTTGTGTTGATTCATAATGATTGTGTTGACCCCAAACTGTCTCGATTTGTTCCTGGTTGATTCAATTTGCAAATGGTTGTTGTGTGCCATGATTAGCATGATCGTTTGTATATGATTGATATAGTTCTATTCGTTTGGATTCGACAATAATCATGTTAATGGCTGAAGCAACATAAACTAATGCATACAAGATTTGTTTAACCGGTTATAGTTTGTGTTGATTGCAATTGGTTAATGAAAACAATTTCATTACTGTCAAATTATCTAATGCGATTTTGTTTACTCCAAAATGGTGATAACAAATTGAACATAGTGCATGTATCTCTGTTACCATTCGGTTGACCATGATTTTGTTTGCTCTCAAATTAGCATCAAATTTTGTTTGGGATAATTCATTTGATTTTCAAATAGCAGTCGAATATTTGTTTAATAGTTTGGATTTGATTCTTTAAGTTTTGAATTGGTTTTGAAACGATTCTATGTTCAATTTAGACCAGCTACAGAATCGCCAGATTCTATAGCTAGTCATAAAAATTAGATTTTTGTCAATTTTATCAATAAAATATCCTCTTAACTTGTCTATTTTTTTCCTCTTTTAGGTACATATGAATTGAAATGATTAATTGGGCATGTTGTGGCATTTTAGGAGATGTTTGTGTGATGTAGTTTTTAGTTTTAAGTTGTTAGCTTGAGTCAGAAATAGAGACTTGGGATATTTTCCCAGATTTGTGTAAACTGTTTTGATAATTCCCACAGGGATGTTTTACCCTGTGGGAGGTCTTTAAATGCTTGTTATTTTTTGTAATAATAATCATCATCATTGTGGGAGAACCAGACTATGGATTTATGATTCAGACTGAGATGAAATTTGATGTCTTGTAACAACTTTCGCTTTCAATATATCAAACTTTTGTTTCAAGTTTTATTTGTATCAGTTTGCAATTAATTATAGACTACTTTAGCTATCATAATTCTTTGCAGGTTGATGTGACTTGGTTTATGTGTTATCCATGTCTGATCTCTCCTATTTTAAAAGTACAACAATTACTTTGTTTCAGTTAATGAATTACAAATTTCTCTTCTTCGTTA
>JZKD02S0177434.1:0-12157 GCA_000966675.3 Picea glauca
TGTAGCATCTAGACTCCACTCAACTGATCAAACTGAAGTGAAAACTGAAGAGAATATTCTCCCTAGAGGAATATTCTTCCTAAAATATAGGAGACTGAATAATGATTAATAAACAAGGAAAAAACTTAGGAAAAATAAATCCTAGGTGTGTGTGAAGTAACACCAACACCCCCCCGGAACATCACTATGGTGAAAATAAAGAATGGGTCCCGGAAACGAGGCCAGGTTAGGTACCCAAATACAAAAGATACAATGAAATAAAGTGAGAAAAGAGGGAAAACCTCATGGGAAAAACCCCCCCTCAAGGATAATGTATGTAAAAAGAAGAACCGACAGTTGCTAGCCAACTATTATTGGAGAAATTTCTATTTGCAGCACACTAGTTCAATGGGAGTTAACTTACTAGTTCTATTTTAGACTTTCTAATTTTATACCATCATTATTATGCATGCATTCCTAATTATAGAATGCCATTGCCTATATGAGTGAATATCACTCACTCATTGAACAAATCATAATATACATTGATTCTCATTCTTCATATTGTATCTCTCTTCATTTTCTTGATAAGATTTGTTTGTGTATGCTTTATCTAGGTCTCATGTGCAGGTTTCCATGAAACACTGACATGGTATCAGAGTCGAGTTGCTTGAATCAACCCAGACAAGCCAGAGAAGAGAGAAAGATAATTTGAGTAAACCTAGTTTCTTCCATCGTCGCGGCCTATCCCTATCGAAAGGTGCGACGATTCAAGTCTCATGTGCAAGTTTCCATGAAACACTGATATGGTATCAGAGTCAAGCTTCTTGAAGCAACCCAGACAAGCTAGAGAAGAGAGAAAGAGAATTTGAGTAAACCTAGTTTCTTCCATCGTTGTGGCCTATCCCTATCGAAAGGTGCGACGATTTGAATCGTTGCAACCTATCCCTATCGAAAGGTGTGAGGATTAGAATCACCGCAACCTATACACAGTCAAGGTGTGACATCGTCACACTGTATTCTTCAATCGGGGTGCAACGATTCAATTTTTCACAATCATCGCACTCTATCCTTCTCTAGGGTGCGACGATTCAGCATTGTCCCACTTTATCCTTCTCCAGGGTGCGACGATTCCGCTGCCCTCTAGAAAATTGGTTTTCAAAAGTAAAATAGCCATATCTCGAAATTTGTGATCTGGGTCGGGCTGAAGTTTTGACCAGAGACGTATAACATAGGGATTCTCATGCTCACCAAAAATCTCCAAAACCCACATCCTATTTTAAGATATATATTTGTTTTATCATATCTATAGCTGTCATAGAATCGTCTGTCATATCTCGGAATCCACAATCTGGGTTTTCAGGATCTTTTCAGAATCAATAGCAGGGATGGAGACTATGAAACTTCTTCAATCAATTCTGGTGATAATACTCACACCGTACAACTATTTTTAATGGAATTTTAAGGCCGCATTCCAACTCAAAAGTAAAGGATTGTATAATTTGACGATGGCGATAGAAACAGAACCTACATCAGTGCTTGAGAAGACCATATGAGTGAACCGTAAGGATGAGGCCACGAGACTACTTATTGATTTAATCTCCATTGATCTATGGTTTCATGTTTCTGCATGCAAGACTCCAAACAAGATCTGGACCACCTTGGAATGACTCTTTGGAAAGTATGATGAGATGTGAGGTTGTATGCTTGAGGTAGAGTTGAATACCTGAGACCCTAAAAGTTTTGATAATATATAGGATTTATTTACTAAATTTAAGTCTTTGATATTGAGCTTGGGTGAATGTGGTATTGGCAAGTCTACACAAGAGAAACAACTTATTCTAACAATCTTGGCCAAGCTAGGATCATAATACGTTGTATATGTCTCCAATTTCCATTCTGACATATGTCTTTTGGGAGCAAATTGGAAAATGCCTACGATGGCTCAGTTCATTGAGTCTCTCACACAATAGCAGACAAAAATCATACAGATGGGCCTTATGAAAGATCCCAAAGCACATTCACTCACCATGCATAATGGAAAAGGGTCATCCAATCAGAAATTGAAGCAAAAATGAAAGGAGCTAATACATCCAGAGTCAAAGAAGGAGGGATACTCCAAACCCTTTAAGGATTCTTCAGGTTCCAAATATTCTTCAAATTCCAAAGGGAAGAAGAAGAAGAAAAAATAGTGCACATATTGCAATAAACTGAATCATGAAGAATCCACATGCATGAATAAGCAGATCGATCTTATGACACAAGTACTTCAGAAGAATAACCTTGGGGACTTCATTCCTGAAGGAGCCAAGAAGAAGAAGGAAGAAGACCATACACCTAAGAAAGGTAATCATCATGCTCTGGTTGCAATTAATTCCTCGTCTAATTCATGGATTGCATCACATCATATGGCAGCTAAAGAGGAAGTTTTTACTTCTTTGAGTTCATGCTCTGGACCTCCTATTTTCATGGGGGATGATACTCCAATAATAGTTGCAGGAGAGGGAAGATTGGAACTCCCTAATGGAATTTTTGAGAATGTTTTACATGTTCCAAAGATTTCTATGAATCTGCTCTCAGTTTATCAGATCACTTAAACAGGTAAAAGGGTTGAATTTAAATCAGATTCAGTTACTGTACTTGACATGCATGATAGTTCCATTATTGCAGTTGGTGAGGTAGATCACAAATCACAGTTGTATAAGTTCACTAAGTTTACTGAATATGACTCCTCTTTGTTGCTTACACATGCTAATGATAGTAGTAGATTATGGAATGAGAGATTTGGTCATTTAAACTTTAGGTACATGTAGTGACTTTCCAAGCAAGGAATGGTCAAAGGCTTGCAAGGCATTCACTTTTCTAAAGGGGTTTGTGAAGGAGGCATTCTTGGCAAGCATCCTGAAGAGAAGTTTGAAAAGAGGAAGGCAAGGAGAGCCTTCTCTTCCTTAGATCTTGTTCATAGTGATCTCATGGGTCCAATTCCACATCTGTCCATCAGCAAAGCAAGGTATGTTCTTACATTTATTGATGATTACTCACACTATACTTGGGTTTATTTTCTCAGACAAAAGTCTATAGTTTTTTAGCATCTCAAAGACTTCAAAGCTCTAGTAGAGACAAAAATTGGTAAGAAAATCAAGATCCTTCGTACAGAAAATGGGGGGAAGTATATCAACAAATATGTTCAAAATCTTTGTCGTAAATCTAGTATCCAGTTGCAGCATAGAGTTCCATACACTCCACAGCAGAATGGAGTTGTTGAAAGGAAGAACGGGTCTCTCAAGGAGATGACCAATTACATGTTGCATGCAAGATCACTTCCTTCCAAGCTTTGGGCTGAGGCACTTAACTATGTTGCTTACATACAGAACAGAGCACCTCACATATCTTTTGAGAATAGGACACCTTTTGAGGCTTGGACATGTGAGAAACCAGATGTCACACACTTTCGCATCTTTGGACCTACAGCATGGGCCCATATTCCTTCTGAAAAGAGGAAAGCCTTAGATCCACAGAGCACACCTTGCATATTTTTGGGATATCCAGATGATGTGAAGGGGTATAGATTGATTGATCCCTCTACAAACTGGCTCATCATTGAGTGCAACATTCAGTTTGAGGACTTCATGGTTGTTAGATAGATCTAACTATTATAGTAACAACATATCTTTCTTATTAACCGACATTAGTCTGCTGGAAAACGCGCGCACGCCCTGACCTAGATCTGTAACGCTACGGGATTGAGAGTTCTGCCATGGTAGCCTAGGGAGGGGAGCCGTCACCCCCTCCTTCCCCCGCCTCCTCCTTCATACGCCTGGTAGAAGCTTGCAGCAAAAAAACGACCGCCGCAGAAGCCCCGAGCTTTGTCAAGAAGCTGAACGATATTCCAGAGATCGACCTCCCACCGGATTTCCCTATCAAAGTTGCCTTGTCTCTCTCTGAACGAGGACTCATTGGTCAGTTCATGGGACTCTGGCCCTCAACCAGATCCACCGACAACTGGATTCAGCGAAACTGGAGACCTCTGATAGCAAATAGTGTGACATGCTACGCGGTCAGGCGAGGATACTTCATATTCGAATTTATCTCCCAAGAGGATAGATATCTGATCTTCAGAAACAGCCCATACTTCATGGGCACTCAAGGAATTTACCTAAACAGATGGACCCCGAACTTTGACCCGGCTTTAGAAGTCCCCAAGGATGTCCCGGTTTGGGTAAGGCTTCCCAACCTGCCAATCCACTGCTGGAACCCCTCTTCGCTTCAGGCAATAGGCAATGGACTTGGCCGCTACATCGACCGAGTAGAACCTAGAGACCAGTATTCTTGTGCGAGGATCTACGTAGAGGTTGATCTGGAGGTAGGCCTACCAGAGGCCATAAAGCTGAAGGTCAGCAACTGGCAGCACTTCCAAAAGCTGGACTATGAGCAGCTTCCGTTCAAGTGCAGAGGCTGCCACGAATATGGCCATTTCCAAAGAAATTGCCCAAAAAAACCCCCCTCCACTGAAAAAGAAGGGGATGAAGGATGGCAGCAAGCCCGTAAAGGGAGATCAAGAGCAAGAGGCCAAAGGAACGAACAGACAGAACCACAGAAAACCAAGCCCACCGAAACTACAGAAAAGGAGAACAGCTTCAGAATCTTAGCCAAAGGAATGGAGGACAGAGAGAAATAACTAGCAAAAGAAGTTCAAGAGGGAGAACAGAAATATCAGAGTCCGGCAAACAAAGGGAACACGCCAACAGAAGAAGCAGGGACGCAACATAACTCCCCCCAGAAGCAGGTCGGCAGTCAGAACATAGAGGAGGGGGAGATCTCGTTAAGTAGTGACTCAGAAGAAGCAAGTGAGGTTTGGGCCACCCCAAAGAAAAAGGGAAGAGGCCGGAAGTCAAAAAATCCAGAAAGGAACCAGGAAGCCAATAAAGTCGTCCTCAACGGATCACAGCCCACTATCAAAAATGCGTGGTCGGTTCATAACACGCGGAAGCAGGCCAAAGCCTCCCAAGGAGGCCAGCCCCCCCTCCAAGGTTTATAATGATAATAACCTCCTGGAACTGTAGGGGAATGGGAAGAAAAAAGAAGGAAGAAGCGTTAAAAGATATTCTCAAAGCCTCGAACGCAAGAATCCTACTGCTCCAGGAGACTAAAATGAGCCAGCAAGATGCGCTCAAAACCCTGTCGAAAGTTTGGAAAGGAAGTCTTGGAGTCACCGGAAATGCAAGGGGTGCCTCAGGAGGGCTATGTACAATGTGGGACGCCTCCAGAATAGACCTGCTCAACTCTGACATCTGCATGCATTGGATTCACACCAGATTCCTCCACAAAGACACGGGCTGTCAGGTAAGCATCTTTAATATTTATGCACCACGGCTAATGGGGGAAAAAAAACATTGTTGGGAATCTCTGCAGGCATACCTCTAGCAAAACAATCTCACCAATATCATCGTGGGTGGAGATCTAAATGTTACTCTAGCCCAGGATGAGAAGAGGGGCGGCTCGATAGTGAGAGATCTGACTAGAGAATGGGTAGAGGACTTAGCCTCCGCATGGGACCTTCTTGATATCAAACCAGTCAAAGGTCGTTACACGTGGACCAATAAGAGAATTGGGCCTGGGCACATCGCTGCCAGATTGGACAGATTCCTTGTACAAAGCTTCCTTATGCTGCTAGGACTTGAAGCAAAGGCTGAAATTTTGGCCCATAGTGTATCTGACCACAAACCGATTCGGTTAGAAATCAAAAAATATCAATTCAAGGGGCCCATCCCCTTCCGGTTCAGCCCGAACTGGATAAATGAACAAGGATTCACAGCACTAGTAGCAAAAGTTTGGGCCACCACAATCCAAGGTTCAGCTTCCTACGTGTGGGAGGAAAAAATTAAAAGGCTGAAATATGCTCTGAAGTCATGGGCCAGGAGCCAAACGAGCCCAATAGCAATGCGCCTAGCAGCCCAAAGCCAACTTGAAGCTCACTAGCTAATAATGGAACAGAAGGAGATCACCCCAGAAGTCTTGCAAAAGGAGGATAGCCTTCAAAGGCATTGGCATCAAGCCTGCAGAATGGAGGAACATTATTGGCGGCAGAAGTCGAGAAGCTTATGGTTGAAAGACGGAGACCGCAACATAGCCTATTTTCACAAACAAGCGGAAGCAAGGAAACAATACAAGGCAGTGACGGAAGTTCAGGTTCAGGGGAAAACAATTGCAGATCCAGAAGGCATTAAACAAGCAGCTTACAAAACTTTTGAGAAGCTATACACAGACCCAAATGACATGGATTTGGACCAGCAAGGCTACCCACTCATGCTCATTCCAAAGCTAATAAATGAAGACATTAACAGCAAACTGATTAGAGAGGTATCGCAGCAAGAACTAAAGGAGGCCCTTGACCAGATGAACCTAGACAAAGCTCCGGGACTGGACGGGTTCACTGCCAGATTTTATCAAAAATGCTGGGAAATTATCAAAAAGGACCTAACCAAAATGATCCAGAAGTCACAATAGGCTAGCAAGCTGGGAGGAAGCACAAACTCTTCTTTTCTTGCTCTCATCCCGAAAGAAAAAGGAGCGACCTCTTTCCACAAGTTCAGACCAATCTCTTTATGTAACACAAGCTATAAAATTCTTGCCAAAGTAATAGCCAACCGCCTTAAGGAAGTTCTCCCTCTCATCGTTCCTGAAAATCAAGGAGGCTTTGTCCAAGGGAGGCATATCGCTGATAACATCATCCTGGTTCAAGAAGCAATCCACTCCAGCGTGATAAGGAAAGAAAAAGGTATGGTCATTAAACTAGATCTAGCTAATGCTTTTGATAGAGTCAGACACAAATTTCTATTTGAAGTTATGATGAAGTTTGGGTTCGATTTACATTTTATAAATTGGATAAAAGCATGTATAGGATCCCCTTGGATATCCCCCCTGGTGAATGGGAAGGTAACTGCCTTCTTCAAAGCCTCCAAGGGACTAAGGCAAGGCTGTCCATTGTCGCCTTTGCTATATGCCCTTCAAGCTTCAGTCCTAAGCTACCAACTGGAACACTCCCAAATTAACAAAGATCTTCATGGGCTAAGAATAGCACGAGGGGTGAAAGATATCAACCATGCACAATTTGCGGATGATACGCTTCTACTGGGGGTAGCAAGCCCAATCATAGCAAAAAAATTCAAGGACGAGCTAGACGCCTATGCAGTAGTCTCCGACAGCGAGATAAATCAGTCCAAAAGTAGCATTTATGGCTGGAACATCACCCCAAATGAAATGCTGAGAATTACTAGAGTTCTAGGGATGGAGGGGCACACAAACTGGGAGGCCTTCAAGTACTTGGGAGTCCCAATATTTAAATCTACCCCAAGAGTTTCCCACTGGAGCCATATCGCAGAAAAACTCAAGAATAAATTCACCTCTTGGGGGGCTAGCTGGCTGAATTTAGCAGGAAAGACAGTCCCGATTAAGGCTGTAGTGGCTAGCCTCCCCATCTTTCAATGCTCGCTTTTACTAGCTCCAGCCACAGTTATCCAAAACCTTGAGGCATTTCAGAGGTGTTTCTTATGGGAAGGAGGCAGGTAGGAAAAGAATAAGATGCAGTTGGTAAGTTGGGAAAAAACCACCAAATCCTTCATTGAAGGAGGTCTTAATTTTAAAAATACAAGGATTCAAAATATGGTGTTAGGGGCAAAACTTCTCTGGAAAATGATCACCGGCAAAGCCACTTGGAGTAAGCGAGCTCTTTGGAGGAAATACTTTCGAGGGGCTCGGGACAGAAGTTTAGAACTCCCAGGTAAGGAGGTGAAAAGCTCTCCCATATTCGCGCTATGCAAAAAAGTGCTCCCTCTCTTCACTCCCCATTTAACCTGGGTGCCGAGAAATGGACGGAAAATAAGAATTTGGACAGACTCAATAATGGGTGACCCTCCGTTAGATCAGCACCAGGACCTACAAGGACTCAAAAGATGGATGGACAGCTAGAACATCTTAACACTCTCAGACATATCAGTTTGGGGAGATGAAATACCTCACCCATGGCAAGGGTGGGCAGTCCCAAATAGACCAGTTGTACTAGATAATCAATGGGCAGCTCTCAAGAAGTGTCTCCAAGGGAAAGCCCCGTTAAAAAAAAAAGGTAAGGATGATCGAGGATGGGGCAGGAATGCCAGGGCTTACACCACAGCAGCTGGTTACCAACTCCTCAATTCAATTCCCACTGCAATGCCAAATCCAGCAAGATGGAAAGCAGTCTGGAAATATCGATCCCTCCCAAAAATTGACCATTTCAGCTGGACCCTGGCGCACAAGAGTATCCCTACGGGGGAGAATCTCTGAAGAAGGGGCTGGGAAGGACCCTTTAGGTGCCCTCTATGCCTCCAAGCAGAAGAAACTACTGACCACACCCTCCTAAATTGCAGCTATGCAAAAGAAATCTGGATGAAGGTAACAGGCCCCCTTTCAGCCACAAGCCTCCCTCTGGATGTAATAAGTCTGCTACTTCAATGGGAGTCCCTGTTCCCATTTGCCAATAAGAAAATAAATCAAGCTAGCTGGATATGGGGATTACTTCCAAAGTTTGTTCTATGGAATCTCTGGTTAGAGAGAAATCATAGAATTTTCAGAGATAGCCAACTAAGTGCAGACAGAATTAGCATTAAAATTCAAGCAATGCTGGGGGAAACGGCTGCTCACCTCTGCCCCACAGTAAAGCTACACAATTTGGATGAAGAACAGGAGAGATGGATAGCCCAGTTCAACATCCCAGGGTTAGGAAGCCAATAAGGAAATCACCCAATGAATGAAAGCTAGGAGATCAGGGGAAATGAAATGGAATTTGACAAATGGAAAAGCAAAATTAAAACGCCCATCCTCTACTTTGATGGGGCCTCGAAAGGGAACCTAGGCCAGGCTAGGGGAGGGGGCATCATTGAAGATCCCAGACAAGACAAAGAAACGCATTATGCCATTGGACTAGGCATAGAGTCCAATAACCGAGCCGAAGCCTTAGCTCTCTGGCAAGGTTTGCAATTGGCAATCAAACTCAGAATACAGGACTTGGCAATAATAGGTGACTCAAGAATAATCATTCAGGCTATTATCAAGCGATCCACCACTCAAAGCATCAAGCTCAACAGTCTTCTTGATAAAATCCACCTGCTATTAAGGAATTTGAACACCTATCATTGCTATCACGTTTTAAGGGACTTAAATCAAAATGCTGATAAAGAAGCCAACAAAGGTGTTCTATTGGATGCTGGAGCGCTGTCAGTCAATGGCATCATTGAAAATGTGGAAATCCCATGACCCATCGCAGCTCATGGGCACTCTTCCAAAGGACCGAGAATTTGATGAAGAGGATGGAAAAACTGGAGGCTAAGATGGCCCAAATGAACAGCAACTGGAGCCAGGAGGAAAAGAAGTAATCTTGTGTTGCAAAAGTCATTATGCTGAAACACAGTGCTGGAACAGTTGCCAAATCTCAGTGCTAGAATAGAGCTGGAACACAGTGTTGTAATAGAGCTGGAATAGAAGCTGAAACACGGTGTTGTAATAGAGATGGAACACAGATGTTGAAACATAGATGCTGGAACACAGGTGCTGGAACACAAATGCCGGAACACAGATGCTGGAAAACAAATGCTGGAACACAGAAGCTGGAACACAGATGCTGAAACACAGTGCTGAAACAGATGCTGAAACACAGTGCTATAACAGAGCTGGGACACAGTCCTGAAACAAAGCTGGAACACAGATGCTGAAACACAGATGCTGGAACTCAGATGCTGGAACACAGATGCTGGAACACAGATGCTGAATCATAGTGCTGAAACAAAGCTGAATCTTATGCTGAAACACAGTGCTGTAACAGCTGAAACATAGTGTTGTTACATATGTTGAAACATAGTGCTGAAAAGTTGCTGAAACACAGTGTTGTTCACATGCTGAAACACAGCGCTGGGGAACAAGTGCTGGAAATAATGCTGAAACAGCGCTAGATCTTATGCTGAAACAGCTTTGCACAACATTTTATATTTTGATCTGCAGGCCCGAAGAAACTTGGGGCATTTTGTAATTGAATATGTGGCAATGCCACCTCTCTAATATAAACTATAACCGTTTTCGTCAAAAAAAAACATTCAGTTTGAGGAGAGTAATTTGCATGCACCTCTAGTGTAACATGCAGAGACTCTTATGCTTCCATCAGTTATAGACATCAAAGATGATGATTCCACACACTCAGATGCTACATATTCAGACACGGATTCAGAGGATTATGTACATGTAGATGAGCAGGTAGTACATCCAAATGAGGAGCCAGTGTTGGAGCTTCAACAAATTCCCATGTGGGCATAGTCCACATTTCAGGTAGCAGACAACCTTGCAGGAGATCCATTGGACTCAATCGCAGCATGTGGATCCTTCTCATGTACTTTCATCTTTTGAACCAATGATGTCCATGCATTTCTATATGGTTCAATATTCTGATCCACATACCTACAGTGAGGCTGTGGGAAATCCATTATGGAAAGCAGCCATGCAAAAGGAGTATGACTCACTCCTAAAGAATCATACTTGGCATATGGTTCCACTTCCACCAGAAAGGGATATTTTCAGGTGCAGATGGGTCCACAGGATCAAGAGGTACAAGGCTAGACAGGTTGCCAAAGGACTTCATCAAATCCATAAATATTTCTACATATTCATGAATACTTTAAGTGAGCATAAGTTTCAGACTTTGCGGGATCGTCTTGCAGTGAAGAACAAAGTTGCCTAGAAGTTGCCTTTTCTTCTTTTGATGCATTGTATTTTGAGGGGGGGATTTGTTCCCATGTGTTTTTCCCTCTTTCCTCACTTTTATTTAGTGTTCACTAGTTACATTGTACATGAGTACCTAATATTTCTTAGTAGTCAAGACTCATTTTTTACTCCATAGTGATGTTCAGGAGGGGTGTTGGAGAAATTTCTATTTTTGGCACACTAGTTTATTGGGAGTTAACTGACTAGTTCTATTTTAGTATTTCTAATTTTATACCATCATTGTTGTGCATGCATTCCTAATTATAGGATGTCATTTCCTATATGAGTGAATAGCACTCACTCATTGAATAGATCATAATATACATTGATTTTCATTATTCAGATTGTATCTCTCTTCCTTTTCTTGATAATATTTGTTTGTGTATGCTTTAGTTAGGTCTCCTGTGCAGGTTTCCATGAAACACTAACAACTATGTCTTTCACTCCAAGATGACTTCGTAGAGAATGGAACTTATGCTCAGTGAAGGTCTTGGTGAAGATGTATGATGTATGTTCTGCTGAAGGAAAGAATTGAAGGTTGATGATCCCATCATGTACTAAGTCTCGGATGTAGTGCATGTGGATATAGATGTGCTTCGTTCGCTGCCTCTAAACTGGATCTCTGCAAAACTTCAGAGTGCTCTAGTTGTCACACCATATGACAATCGGTTGATGAAACTGAATTCCTAACTCAGTGAGAAAATGTTGTAGCCACATAGCCTGAATGGTTATGTTAACTACCCCTATGTACTCTACCTCGGCTGAAGATATAGCAATAGCAGCATTCTTCTTGCTCGACCAACAAATAGGTCCAAAACCAAGACTGAGTGAGTAACCAGATGTGGACTTGCAATCAATGCTATCACCAACCCAGTCAGAATCAGTGAACCCGATGAGGTCCAATGCAGAGTCTGTTGAATAATGAATCCCAAAGGTGATGGTGCCCTATACGTATCGAAGGATACGCTTTGCAGCCTTCTAATGTAGCTCATGCGGCTCCTACGTGAACCTGGAGACTGCGCTAACAACATAGGAGAGGTCTAGTCTGGAGTGTGTGAGATACAACAAGCTCCCCACTAGTTGTTTGTACAGTGTGTTTTCAACCAGTGGAGTGTCCCTGCCATCCTCAAGTTTGACTCCTGATAGGAAAGGAGTCAGAGTAGACTTGTAGTCTGTCATGTGAAATCTCTCAAGGAGATATCGTTCATACTTGGCCTGAGACAGTTTGATGCCTGATGCGTCCTGACTAATCTCAATTCCAAGGAATAAGTGTAACAGACCCATGTTCCTCATCAAGAACATGTCATGCAAAATCCTCTTGATTGTAGCAATCATTGAAGTCAAGCAACTAGTGATCAGCAAATCATGTACATACAGAACTAGGAGTAGAAGT
>JZKD02S0177456.1:0-22936 GCA_000966675.3 Picea glauca
TTTAGATGTCAAGGGCCAATGCGCCTACTTTGTACATGAATCATGATTAATATAAATACATCGTTGTGCATAGACCAACCACGATAAAAGAGATGGGGGACTGAACTTCACCAATTAGGGAAAGGGAGGGCCAAAATTCAAGAGAATATTATATTGATATTCCTAAAACGTAAAGTATGGATAATTATTTTATCCTAAGTCTTAAAGTTGGAGACAAGTGGACCAAAGTAACTTCCGATATGACAAGTGTCAAGTTGGGGAAATGCATTCATATCGTGGGGGACTTAGCTCACTTGGGTGATCTTTTACACTACAAGGAATTTTTTTCCAGACCAGATCCTAACCATCATTCTCACCATTGTTTTCACGAAGAGTTCACAGTGATTCCTATACACACTCAGTTATCCAGTCAATGATTCCATGACCATTTTCACTCACGCATTATGTTATCCTTGACACAGCCATTTCACCATTCTGAAACATGTTCCCATACCTCCTTTTGGTTGGTGTACCTGGTTAGCTTGGAGCAGGATTGAAGAAGCAGGTTGTCAGGCCCGTGAACAGTTCTCTGGGCGAGATAATTGTCGGGGATTGATTCCCAAAGGTGCTAAACTGTAGCTACAGCGCTCTGAGAATTCTAGTCTGGCCTATTTCTAAATCCCTGGAAGGGAAGTGGGGTAGCCGAGGGAATGTTGAGCAGAGAAGGGGCACACTTCCTTGGGTGGGATAAGCATGTGGGGAATGAGAGGTTGTAGGTTGTTAGTTGAGTGAGCACCTCTATAGAGTCTTTCATGTTGTCCTTGATCCTTAGCCTGGATAGGAGCCCTTTACCCTGGGTGGAGTTCAATCCCAGCTCAGGGGTGACTCACTATTGAGAGTGATGAAAAGTGTATTCTATGGCTGGGAGGTTCGTGGATGGTCTATAAGGAGTTGGTGACAGTATTTCTAAGATAAGTACCAATTGTATGATAAAATGATATGTTGTTTTGCTATTTACATGCCTATGTTATGATTTTAGAATATATGTGATTATGATTTCTTGTGTGCTTATGGGTAATTTCCTATAAATTCTGCATATCTATAGTTATTTTTATTTCCATATAAAAGTTGTATGTTATAGAAAGAAAATTGTTGTTTAACTTTAAAGCTTCCACAAGAATGTTGTATGTATATGTTATAGATGCATCCAGTAAAAAGACTAAATATAGGTGTTATAACTCAGTTGATTACTGAGAATGTTACTGACTGGTGTCAGAGCATGAGTGGTTGCTCTGGAGTGGCGCACTCTCGCCTGAAGTTGACCGAGGGAACGTTACAAATGTGGATGACTTTCTCCTTCCTGGGAATGTAATGCCTCCATTGGCGAAAGGATTTCACAATGGAGTACATTTTTTGTCGTAATTAGGGTACTTACGAATGGCATCTGATAGTATCTCACTATGATAGGCCAAGGGGTGTATGTGTTGAATGAGCACTGTACCCACAACATAGTCTAAAGCATTTATCTCAATCTCAAAGGGTTGTTGCAGGTCTAGTAATCAAAGCACTAGGGCTGAGCACAAGAATTTATTCAAATCATCGAACACTTGTTGTTGTGACATGCCCCACATTAAATTTTCCTTACCACCACCCCTGGTTACTTGGATGAGGGCCCATGTAATATGGGAGAATCCCAACATGAACCTGCAACAAAAATTGGCAAGGTCTAAAAATCTATGAAGCTCAGTGAGTGTCGTTGGGGATAGACAGTCATGAATGACATGGATCTTGGATGGATCCACATGCATTCCATCCTCATCAACAATGTAGCCTAGGTATTGGACCCTATCCATGCCGAAGGATAATTTTTCTAAATTTTCATATAGCTTGTGCTATCGCAGAGTGTGCAGAACCTGTTGAATATGTTGTAAGTGTTATGCCCAATTCTTGTTGTAGATGAGGATTTCATCGAGATACACCACCACAAAATAATTGGTGAAATGCCACAATATATCATCCATCATCTGCATCAAAGTTTCTAGGTCATTCGTCAAACCAAAGGGCATGACCAACCATTCAAAAAGACCCTATTTGGACTTGAAAGTAGTTTTCCATGCATTTGCCTTCTCTATTGGGACCTTATGTTAGCCAGAATTCATATCACTCTTACTAAAGTATTTGTCCCCCTTGAGTTGGTCAAGGATATCATCGATTCGTGGAATTAGGTATTGGTTCCTGATTGTGATTTTATTTAAGGCTCGATAATCGATACAGAGTTGCCAAGTATCGTCTTTATTCTACACAAGCACAATTGGGCTTCCACACAGTGATGAGCTGGGTCAGATGTGCCTCTTTTAGAGAAGTTCCTAGATCGGATGCTTGATCTCCTTGTTTTCTAACAAAGAGTGGTGATATACTGGATCATTAGCTAATGGTGCATCAGGGGACAAATTGATTGAATGCTTGACCTGAAACTGTAGAGATACCCCAGTGGGTGAGGAGAATATGTATTTGTATTCTTCCATGACCTTATCCACCTGCTTCAGCTGCATGGAGAGATAGGTTATGGAGGCCATGTATGTGGTTGCAACCTTATGCTCACTTTGAGAGAGAATAATAATGAATAAAAACTTCTCGGTCTAAGATATGACCTTCCTACATTGCTTGGAAGAGATCAAGGAAATGGGAGTAGGTGGGACTACCTCGAGTATTTTGTACAATTTCCTGTCCAAAGTAATAATAACATTGCCAGGCCTAGACTCATGTACATCATGACATTTCCATAAATAAGGTTGGACCAAAATAACATCACAAACTTCAAGGGGAGAAATAACGCACAATACCTCATCTTTGAAGGGATTGATGTCATAGGATAGGCGACATTGTTTATTGACGCGAATATCGCTTCCTTGGTGGAGTCATCCAATGGTCTATGGTTGCAAGTGCAGCGTTGTCGACAGGGAAATATTCTTGACAACCTCTACTGAGATGAGGTTATTCTAGCTACTGGTATCAATGATGAAGCATAGTAGAGTACCATTCACCCACATATGTGAATGAAAGAGGTTTTCACCTTCCTCTGGCTCATCGGGTTCACCGGGATGAATCTTAGTGGTAGAAACAGTGGCACTGGGTTCCACGTCAATAATGTGTCTCCCTTTTTCTGGTTTTGACTCTGAGTCAGAACCCGCATCTGATTCAAAGGCTTTCACCTCTGCCACCAATGACTTCTTTAAGCGGTAATCACCAATGTTATGCCATGGGCTCTTATGGAAGTCACACCACTTCCCAATGTCTTTCTTTGTCTTTCCATTGTCCTTCTTTGTTTGCGGCTTAGACTGGTTGTCTTGAGGTTGTCCATATTTTACCTTCCCTTTGTTCTATGATTTGGGGTTTCCCTTTCCCTATTCTTGTTGTGATGGGTTCCCAGACCCAAACTGTTGTGTCTTTCATTTAAGCTTATGCTCACTTTTGACAACATATCGATAGGCCACACCTAAGGATGAGATCTCTAGAAAATCCATTTTTGTTTAGATGTATCTATACTGTCGCAATACGTTAGCACCATATTTTGCTCAGAATATTTGATACCCATTTTGGTGCGCAAGGTATGGAAGATATTTTTGAACTATGGCACTATTTGGTCCCTTTCCTGCCACAGTGTGGTCCATCTTGTATACAGGTCTTCATGACTTCCAACAGGGTAGTATTGTTCCTTAATATCATCCCTGGAGGACTCCCAGGTGAGTGTGGCTGTAAATAATGAGGGTTCCTCTATTGCCTTTTGCTCACAGAAAGTCTCCCACCAATATTTGACATGGGGGACAGCTTTAAGGAGCGCAAATGTGATATTTTCTCTATTGGAAACGTTATGGACAGAAAAATACCCTTTTATCATATTCAACCATTTGTCTACACCATATGCATCTATATATCCTTCAAATATAGGAATATCAATGTTGAAATTTACCTTGAAGGGGGTGGCGCCTCCGCTCGAGGAAGATCTGTCGCATGTTGGAAGGGCTTCCTCCATCATCTTGTTCCTCTATTGTGCAAGAGCTTTCGTGAGAAACAGTTTGAAAGGATCTCCTACCCCGTCGTATTTATTTTCTCCCACCATGGAAGGTCTCTTGGGTGTGCGAGATCTATTTTCCTCAAGAGAAACAAGCTTGAGACCCAACTCTGTGTACCCTAACCTCATCAAGGAGATGCACTAAGAACGACAAGGAGAAGACCACTTTGATACCACTTATCCCTATTTTATGAGAAGAAAAAAATGAATACAACTCTATATTATTAACACAAAGATACAATGAAAAATAATAGAGATATAGTAAAACTTGTCTTCTATTCAATAAAAAAATATGCTGAAACTATAAAATGCAAACTGAAACAAGCTTGCTATAATGGTAGCGGCTTATCTATGAGAAGAGATGTGACATATGCGCTCATTCAAAATAAGATGAGTACAATTAGGCTTCAAATGAATTTTTAAATTAAAAAATAATTCCAAAACCCTATACATCCAAAAAACTAACCGTAGGAAATGAAGCGCCAAAAGTCATGTGGGCCCCGTTGGGGTAAGTTGGTCATCAACTTCACGGGGTTGTAGTTTTTGCATATGATCTTAATTTTAGGTGAATGATAGCATGTTGGAAAGGTCTATATGAGGAATACACATCATGTTTCCATAATCTTACTTGATTTAGAATGTGACTTTGGCAGGCCCCAAAAACGTTGTTAAGGCCTCAAAATTGCCCCAAAAGTTTGGGACTCGAAAAGCTAGAAAATAATTATCAAGATGAAAATTGAAAATGCCAAGATGACATATGTATGTGATTCAGTTGGATTAGGTGGGTGGCCACTAATATCCACCTGGATCATGTAAGATCCACCTCACTACACCAAGAATCAAGGCCACAAATTTTTTAGGTGATAGAGTGCTTGCACCTAGTGATATATGATTAGAGCACATCTTTATTACAGAGCATGAAGACTCAACTTACTGAATGAAAAAATGGGAAGATGAAAAACTTAAGGTATGCAAACATCATGTGCTCTTTATTATTCGAAAGAGTACCGGATATGATTCCATGAGTCTTCATGGCACCCCACAAACTTTAAGAACCATGCTTACTGTGGTGGTCCACATTGATACAATGCTTAGGAGGTGGGTGACTACTTAGTGCACATGACGATGCATTTTTTCGAATGGTGGGAGCGTCAGATCATTTTTGTTGAAGAATATCCCTATGAGGGGATAGGTTATGCTCAAGATAGAGATATTCATGTTCCTCCTGGTGCCACGCTAGGTGAGATTGGTAAGAAAAAATTTAAAATTTTCATATTATTTCATTTTTATTTATTTTAATTATTTCAAGAGGTAAACCAAAAATATTTTTGGCATTGGTTAAATCTAACAAATTATTGTGAATATGCATATATTATACCGAGACGACTAGAGGGGTACTCGCATCACTAATGCAGGGGGCACAGTGAGGCATGGCCAGGTGTAGGTGTCGCATAGATGGAGTGGAAGTTACAGAATTTCCAAAGAAATCTGGACCACCTCACTCATCATATTCCCATGATCTAAATCGAGGACTTGTCAGAGCAGATGCAATGGAAAGTAGTCGATGTACCACAGTATTGGGTACAATTTTTATAGCATCTATCCAACATCGTAGTATGCTACAGAGACACACAAGTGGGAGCGGGGCTCTTGGCATAGATTGTATATGCTCCTTTTTGTATTGGCCTATAGATAAACATTCAGGGCTAGAGGCCCAATTTTGTAACTTAAAATCTATATTTTTGTACTTGATGGACATGCAAATAATATATAGATATATATTTTTGTCTTGGTATTTATATATGCATGTGTTATATACAACTATGTGTTTTCTTCTTACTTTAAATGTGTGAAAATTTCCAATCTAATACATAATTATCATATGTGTCAAACACAAAAAAATTTCTTCTAGAAACATGAATATAAGTGATATAAATAAAATTTCATTCTAGAAGACGTACTCAAAGAAATCATCAGAGCAGCATAGGATCACTGTTATAACCCTAATTTTCACCAGACATGCTTACCTAGCATCAGTCCATCTTAGATTCCTTCTTTGCCAAAACACTGTTGAGCAACTCTTCTTAAAAAACTCTTTTATAAAGGCCCACGCACCCTACTCCATTACTGCACGCGTGTACATGCTATTTGACCCAAAACATCTCACGTGTACCTACGAAAGCATGAAAAAATGAAATTTGCTGACAGAACACACAACTTTGGGTGAGTTAACTAAACCTTTTGGCCATGCATGGCCGAGGGTTCAACCAAATACCTAGCTTATTGCAGCCTATAAAAGAAGGGGTTAGGGGTCCCGTTTGGAGGAGAATCATAGTAAAGAAACTATACCCAATTGCGCATTCCCTTTGTCCCAACCCTTTAGCCATCCTTGTGCAAAGAGAAAGATAGAGCAAAGAAGTTGGAGGAAAGTTGAAGAGGAGCCCAGGACCAGGTTCGTGGAGCAGTGGTTAGCTTCATCATTGTAAGTTGATTTGTTGAATTTAATAATAAAGAAGTACATTTCTCGTCCCACCATATGAGGTTTTCATGCCTTATTGCATATATGTTTATTGAATCTCTAACCCAGTAATCTATATATCAAATGCATGTGGAGTTCTTTGTTTGTCCTGTGTGAATGCAGGTCAGCCTTAGAAGGAGAGTTGTAGTCAAAGAGCGATCAAGCATGAAGAAGGATCGATATCAAACGCCCGAAATAAGGTATGCTCACTTGATCTTCTTAACTACGTATTTGCTTAAGAATAATGGGGATTAGGTTTAGGATGATGGTAGAAAGTAGGAATCTTTAGTTCTTTTTTGCATGCATAATTAAACCCTAAGTGCTAGTCCGTAGAGGGATTTCCCACTCACAACAATCACGCACACAATATTCATCGTTTAACTGTGACACCACAAACTGGGAATCCAGGTGAACTTCTAAATATAGGATACCATGAACAATAGCATCCCTTAGAAGTCCAATCATAGAACTATACTCGACCACATTATTCATTGTTGGCCCTAGACAAGCGCCTCCAAACACAGGCACTTGGACCAAGGGAGAATAAATCATCCATGCAACAGAAGTGAAGTTATGAGAATGAAATCTTGCACCATCTATGAACCCAACATGAAATAAATATTCCAGCAACATCTTCCAATCAAGCAGACACTATAAGTGACCAACAACAAAAAGAGAGAAAAACTAAAAATATTATATATGTACAATAATTGCAAAGGGATAAACACCTGAGTAGCAAGGCTCAAGCATAGTACCTCTTCAGGTAGATCCCATTTCTAGGCTCCGACAGCATATTACCATCGTAATTAGATAAATCATAATCTCCTTTATGGAGGGAACACCTCACAATGTAAGGATCGTGCCACATTGGATTAAATTTGCATGCCCCTAATGCGTCCTTGTCATGATCATAAACCAAAACAAGGTCACCCTTAGAGAAAACCCTTGGGTGGACAGACTTATAATATTTATACTTGACACATGTTTTTTGAGTCTCATTCATCATGGAAGCATCATGACACTTCTCATATAACTGGTCTAATTGAACAAGACGTGCTTCTAAATATGTCATGTCAGGTAGAATCTCAAACATGATATTTAATGAAGGAATTTAACATTCAATAGGTATGAATTCTTCCACCCCGTGAATGAGTTGAAAAGGCGTGAATCTTGTGGAAATCTTGATCGAGGTTTGGTATGCCCATAATGTCATATAAAGCATCAAATGTCAATTAGATTTACTCTTATTAATAGTGCGTTGAAGTGTGTCCTTGATAGACTTGTTTATGGCCTCTACCTAACCATTCACTTGTGGATAATATGGAGAAGAAAGATCTTGCTTGAATCCCAATTTAGATGCTAACTCTAACATCATCTGAATCTGAAATTGAATTCCATGGTCAGTGGCAATGTCTCTCGGAACTTTGAACCTGGCAATAACCTGATTGAATAGAAACAAATTTTTTGTCTCACCATCATTCACAAAAGTAGGCATGGCCTCCACCCACTTCATAAAGTAGTCGATAGCCACAAGGATATAGTGATGCCCCATATCTGAAGGCAGATGGCATGTGTTGAAATCAATTCCCCACTTCTTAAAAGGACCAATTATGATGATGATAAATAACATAGCAAGCTGCACACACATCTTCCAAGAAAAAACTGACAAAGGTGACACATTTTGACCACCTCAACACAATATTTAAAGATCATTTGCCAAAATTACCTAGTGCGCAATATGTTTTGGGTTGTAGCCAACCCAAATAGATGACTTCCACATGCTCCACTATGGAAATCATTAAGCTCAAACTTCTCTTCCTCATGGGTCAAGCAGTGAAGAATAATTGAATCAACCCCATGGTGACACAAAGTGTTATCAATAATGAGGTAATTCTNTTTAGATGTCAAGGGCCAATGCGCCTACTTTGTACATGAATCATGATTAATATAAATACATCGTTGTGCATAGACCAACCACGATAAAAGAGATGGGGGACTGAACTTCACCAATTAGGGAAAGGGAGGGCCAAAATTCAAGAGAATATTATATTGATATTCCTAAAACGTAAAGTATGGATAATTATTTTATCCTAAGTCTTAAAGTTGGAGACAAGTGGACCAAAGTAACTTCCGATATGACAAGTGTCAAGTTGGGGAAATGCATTCATATCGTGGGGGACTTAGCTCACTTGGGTGATCTTTTACACTACAAGGAATTTTTTTCCAGACCAGATCCTAACCATCATTCTCACCATTGTTTTCACGAAGAGTTCACAGTGATTCCTATACACACTCAGTTATCCAGTCAATGATTCCATGACCATTTTCACTCACGCATTATGTTATCCTTGACACAGCCATTTCACCATTCTGAAACATGTTCCCATACCTCCTTTTGGTTGGTGTACCTGGTTAGCTTGGAGCAGGATTGAAGAAGCAGGTTGTCAGGCCCGTGAACAGTTCTCTGGGCGAGATAATTGTCGGGGATTGATTCCCAAAGGTGCTAAACTGTAGCTACAGCGCTCTGAGAATTCTAGTCTGGCCTATTTCTAAATCCCTGGAAGGGAAGTGGGGTAGCCGAGGGAATGTTGAGCAGAGAAGGGGCACACTTCCTTGGGTGGGATAAGCATGTGGGGAATGAGAGGTTGTAGGTTGTTAGTTGAGTGAGCACCTCTATAGAGTCTTTCATGTTGTCCTTGATCCTTAGCCTGGATAGGAGCCCTTTACCCTGGGTGGAGTTCAATCCCAGCTCAGGGGTGACTCACTATTGAGAGTGATGAAAAGTGTATTCTATGGCTGGGAGGTTCGTGGATGGTCTATAAGGAGTTGGTGACAATCTTTCTAAGATAAGTACCAATTGTATGATAAAATGATATGTTGTTTTGCTATTTACATGCCTATGTTATGATTTTAGAATATATGTGATTATGATTGCTTGTGTTCTTATGGGTAATTTCCTGTAAATTCTGTATATCTATAGTTATTTTTATTTCCATATAAAAGTTGTATGTTATAGAAAGAAAATTGTTGTTTAACTTTAAAGCTTCCACAAGAATGTTGTATGTATATGTTCTAGATGCATCCAGTAAAAAGACTAAATATAGGTGGTATAACTCAGTTGATTACTGAGAATGTTACCGACTGGTGTCAGAGCATGAGTGGTTGCTCTGGAGTGGCGCACTCTAGCCTGAAGTTGACCGGGGGAACGTTACAAATGTGGATGACTTTCTCCTTCCTGGGAATGTAATGCCTCCATTGGCGAAAGGATTTCACAATGGAGTACATTTTTTGTCGTAATTAGGGTACTTACGAATGGAATCTGATAGTCTCTCACTATGATAGGCCAAGGGGTGTATGTGTTGAATGAGCACTGTACCCACAACATAGTCTAAATCATTTATCTCGATCTCAAAGGGTTGTTGCAGGTCTAGTAATGAAAGCACTAGGGCTGAGCACAAGAATTTATTCAAATCATCGAACACTTGTTGTTGTGACATGCCCCGCATTAAATTTTCCTTACCACCACCCCTGGTTACTTGGATGAGGGCCCATGTAATATGGGAGAATCCCAACACGAACCTGCAACAGAAATTGGCAAGGTCTAAAAATCTATGAAGCTCAGTGAGTGTCGTTGGGGATAGACAGTCATGAATGACATGGATCTTGGATGGATCCACATGCATTCCATCCTCATCAACAATGTAGCCTAGGTATTGGACCCTATCCATGCCGAAGGATAATTTTTCTAAATTTTCATATAGCTTGTGCTATCGCAGAGTGTGCAGAACCTGTTGAATATGTTGTAAGTGTTATGCCCAATTCTTGTTGTAGATGAGGATTTCATCGAGATACACCACCACAAAATAATTGGTGAAATGCCACAATATATCATCCATCATCTGCATCAAAGTTTCTAGGTCATTCGTCAAACCAAAGGGCATGACCAACCATTCAAAAAGACCCTATTTGGACTTGAAAGTAGTTTTCCATGCATTTGCCTTCTCTATTGGGACCTTATGTTAGCCAGAATTCATATCACTCTTACTAAAGTATTTGTCCCCCTTGAGTTGGTCAAGGATATCATCGATTCGTGGAATTAGGTATTGGTTCCTGATTGTGATTTTATTTAAGGCTCGATAATCGATACAGAGTTGCCAAGTATCGTCTTTATTCTACACAAGCACAATTGGGCTTCCACACAGTGATGAGCTGGGTCAGATGTGCCTCTTTTAGAGAAGTTCCTAGATCGGATGCTTGATCTCCTTGTTTTCTAACAAAGAGTGGTGATATACTGGATCATTAGCTAATGGTGCATCAGGGGACAAATTGATTGAATGCTTGACCTGAAACTGTAGAGATACCCCAGTGGGTGAGGAGAATATGTATTTGTATTCTTCCATGACCTTATCCACCTGCTTCAGCTGCATGGAGAGATAGGTTATGGAGGCCATGTATGTGGTTGCAACCTTATGCTCACTTTGAGAGAGAATAATAATGAATAAAAACTTCTCGGTCTAAGATATGACCTTCCTACATTGCTTGGAAGAGATCAAGGAAATGGGAGTAGGTGGGACTACCTCGAGTATTTTGTACAATTTCCTGTCCAAAGTAATAATAACATTGCCAGGCCTAGACTCATGTACATCATGACATTTCCATAAATAAGGTTGGACCAAAATAACATCACAAACTTCAAGGGGAGAAATAACGCACAATACCTCATCTTTGAAGGGATTGATGTCATAGGATAGGCGACATTGTTTATTGACGCGAATATCGCTTCCTTGGTGGAGTCATCCAATGGTCTATGGTTGCAAGTGCAGCGTTGTCGACAGGGAAATATTCTTGACAACCTCTACTGAGATGAGGTTATTCTAGCTACTGGTATCAATGATGAAGCATAGTAGAGTACCATTCACCCACATATGTGAATGAAAGAGGTTTTCACCTTCCTCTGGCTCATCGGGTTCACCGGGATGAATCTTAGTGGTAGAAACAGTGGCACTGGGTTCCACGTCAATAATGTGTCTCCCTTTTTCTGGTTTTGACTCTGAGTCAGAACCCGCATCTGATTCAAAGGCTTTCACCTCTGCCACCAATGACTTCTTTAAGCGGTAATCACCAATGTTATGCCATGGGCTCTTATGGAAGTCACACCACTTCCCAATGTCTTTCTTTGTCTTTCCATTGTCCTTCTTTGTTTGCGGCTTAGACTGGTTGTCTTGAGGTTGTCCATATTTTACCTTCCCTTTGTTCTATGATTTGGGGTTTCCCTTTCCCTATTCTTGTTGTGATGGGTTCCCAGACCCAAACTGTTGTGTCTTTCATTTAAGCTTATGCTCACTTTTGACAACATATCGATAGGCCACACCTAAGGATGAGATCTCTAGAAAATCCATTTTTGTTTAGATGTATCTATACTGTCGCAATACGTTAGCACCATATTTTGCTCAGAATATTTGATACCCATTTTGGTGCGCAAGGTATGGAAGATATTTTTGAACTATGGCACTATTTGGTCCCTTTCCTGCCACAGTGTGGTCCATCTTGTATACAGGTCTTCATGACTTCCAACAGGGTAGTATTGTTCCTTAATATCATCCCTGGAGGACTCCCAGGTGAGTGTGGCTGTAAATAATGAGGGTTCCTCTATTGCCTTTTGCTCACAGAAAGTCTCCCACCAATATTTGACATGGGGGACAGCTTTAAGGAGCGCAAATGTGATATTTTCTCTATTGGAAACGTTATGGACAGAAAAATACCCTTTTATCATATTCAACCATTTGTCTACACCATATGCATCTATATATCCTTCAAATATAGGAATATCAATGTTGAAATTTACCTTGAAGGGGGTGGCGCCTCCGCTCGAGGAAGATCTGTCGCATGTTGGAAGGGCTTCCTCCATCATCTTGTTCCTCTATTGTGCAAGAGCTTTCGTGAGAAACAGTTTGAAAGGATCTCCTACCCCGTCGTATTTATTTTCTCCCACCATGGAAGGTCTCTTGGGTGTGCGAGATCTATTTTCCTCAAGAGAAACAAGCTTGAGACCCAACTCTGTGTACCCTAACCTCATCAAGGAGATGCACTAAGAACGACAAGGAGAAGACCACTTTGATACCACTTATCCCTATTTTATGAGAAGAAAAAAATGAATACAACTCTATATTATTAACACAAAGATACAATGAAAAATAATAGAGATATAGTAAAACTTGTCTTCTATTCAATAAAAAAATATGCTGAAACTATAAAATGCAAACTGAAACAAGCTTGCTATAATGGTAGCGGCTTATCTATGAGAAGAGATGTGACATATGCGCTCATTCAAAATAAGATGAGTACAATTAGGCTTCAAATGAATTTTTAAATTAAAAAATAATTCCAAAACCCTATACATCCAAAAAACTAACCGTAGGAAATGAAGCGCCAAAAGTCATGTGGGCCCCGTTGGGGTAAGTTGGTCATCAACTTCACGGGGTTGTAGTTTTTGCATATGATCTTAATTTTAGGTGAATGATAGCATGTTGGAAAGGTCTATATGAGGAATACACATCATGTTTCCATAATCTTACTTGATTTAGAATGTGACTTTGGCAGGCCCCAAAAACGTTGTTAAGGCCTCAAAATTGCCCCAAAAGTTTGGGACTCGAAAAGCTAGAAAATAATTATCAAGATGAAAATTGAAAATGCCAAGATGACATATGTATGTGATTCAGTTGGATTAGGTGGGTGGCCACTAATATCCACCTGGATCATGTAAGATCCACCTCACTACACCAAGAATCAAGGCCACAAATTTTTTAGGTGATAGAGTGCTTGCACCTAGTGATATATGATTAGAGCACATCTTTATTACAGAGCATGAAGACTCAACTTACTGAATGAAAAAATGGGAAGATGAAAAACTTAAGGTATGCAAACATCATGTGCTCTTTATTATTCGAAAGAGTACCGGATATGATTCCATGAGTCTTCATGGCACCCCACAAACTTTAAGAACCATGCTTACTGTGGTGGTCCACATTGATACAATGCTTAGGAGGTGGGTGACTACTTAGTGCACATGACGATGCATTTTTTCGAATGGTGGGAGCGTCAGATCATTTTTGTTGAAGAATATCCCTATGAGGGGATAGGTTATGCTCAAGATAGAGATATTCATGTTCCTCCTGGTGCCACGCTAGGTGAGATTGGTAAGAAAAAATTTAAAATTTTCATATTATTTCATTTTTATTTATTTTAATTATTTCAAGAGGTAAACCAAAAATATTTTTGGCATTGGTTAAATCTAACAAATTATTGTGAATATGCATATATTATACCGAGACGACTAGAGGGGTACTCGCATCACTAATGCAGGGGGCACAGTGAGGCATGGCCAGGTGTAGGTGTCGCATAGATGGAGTGGAAGTTACAGAATTTCCAAAGAAATCTGGACCACCTCACTCATCATATTCCCATGATCTAAATCGAGGACTTGTCAGAGCAGATGCAATGGAAAGTAGTCGATGTACCACAGTATTGGGTACAATTTTTATAGCATCTATCCAACATCGTAGTATGCTACAGAGACACACAAGTGGGAGCGGGGCTCTTGGCATAGATTGTATATGCTCCTTTTTGTATTGGCCTATAGATAAACATTCAGGGCTAGAGGCCCAATTTTGTAACTTAAAATCTATATTTTTGTACTTGATGGACATGCAAATAATATATAGATATATATTTTTGTCTTGGTATTTATATATGCATGTGTTATATACAACTATGTGTTTTCTTCTTACTTTAAATGTGTGAAAATTTCCAATCTAATACATAATTATCATATGTGTCAAACACAAAAAAATTTCTTCTAGAAACATGAATATAAGTGATATAAATAAAATTTCATTCTAGAAGACGTACTCAAAGAAATCATCAGAGCAGCATAGGATCACTGTTATAACCCTAATTTTCACCAGACATGCTTACCTAGCATCAGTCCATCTTAGATTCCTTCTTTGCCAAAACACTGTTGAGCAACTCTTCTTAAAAAACTCTTTTATAAAGGCCCACGCACCCTACTCCATTACTGCACGCGTGTACATGCTATTTGACCCAAAACATCTCACGTGTACCTACGAAAGCATGAAAAAATGAAATTTGCTGACAGAACACACAACTTTGGGTGAGTTAACTAAACCTTTTGGCCATGCATGGCCGAGGGTTCAACCAAATACCTAGCTTATTGCAGCCTATAAAAGAAGGGGTTAGGGGTCCCGTTTGGAGGAGAATCATAGTAAAGAAACTATACCCAATTGCGCATTCCCTTTGTCCCAACCCTTTAGCCATCCTTGTGCAAAGAGAAAGATAGAGCAAAGAAGTTGGAGGAAAGTTGAAGAGGAGCCCAGGACCAGGTTCGTGGAGCAGTGGTTAGCTTCATCATTGTAAGTTGATTTGTTGAATTTAATAATAAAGAAGTACATTTCTCGTCCCACCATATGAGGTTTTCATGCCTTATTGCATATATGTTTATTGAATCTCTAACCCAGTAATCTATATATCAAATGCATGTGGAGTTCTTTGTTTGTCCTGTGTGAATGCAGGTCAGCCTTAGAAGGAGAGTTGTAGTCAAAGAGCGATCAAGCATGAAGAAGGATCGATATCAAACGCCCGAAATAAGGTATGCTCACTTGATCTTCTTAACTACGTATTTGCTTAAGAATAATGGGGATTAGGTTTAGGATGATGGTAGAAAGTAGGAATCTTTAGTTCTTTTTTGCATGCATAATTAAACCCTAAGTGCTAGTCCGTAGAGGGATTTCCCACTCACAACAATCACGCACACAATATTCATCGTTTAACTGTGACACCACAAACTGGGAATCCAGGTGAACTTCTAAATATAGGATACCATGAACAATAGCATCCCTTAGAAGTCCAATCATAGAACTATACTCGACCACATTATTCATTGTTGGCCCTAGACAAGCGCCTCCAAACACAGGCACTTGGACCAAGGGAGAATAAATCATCCATGCAACAGAAGTGAAGTTATGAGAATGAAATCTTGCACCATCTATGAACCCAACATGAAATAAATATTCCAGCAACATCTTCCAATCAAGCAGACACTATAAGTGACCAACAACAAAAAGAGAGAAAAACTAAAAATATTATATATGTACAATAATTGCAAAGGGATAAACACCTGAGTAGCAAGGCTCAAGCATAGTACCTCTTCAGGTAGATCCCATTTCTAGGCTCCGACAGCATATTACCATCGTAATTAGATAAATCATAATCTCCTTTATGGAGGGAACACCTCACAATGTAAGGATCGTGCCACATTGGATTAAATTTGCATGCCCCTAATGCGTCCTTGTCATGATCATAAACCAAAACAAGGTCACCCTTAGAGAAAACCCTTGGGTGGACAGACTTATAATATTTATACTTGACACATGTTTTTTGAGTCTCATTCATCATGGAAGCATCATGACACTTCTCATATAACTGGTCTAATTGAACAAGACGTGCTTCTAAATATGTCATGTCAGGTAGAATCTCAAACATGATATTTAATGAAGGAATTTAACATTCAATAGGTATGAATTCTTCCACCCCGTGAATGAGTTGAAAAGGCGTGAATCTTGTGGAAATCTTGATCGAGGTTTGGTATGCCCATAATGTCATATAAAGCATCAAATGTCAATTAGATTTACTCTTATTAATAGTGCGTTGAAGTGTGTCCTTGATAGACTTGTTTATGGCCTCTACCTAACCATTCACTTGTGGATAATATGGAGAAGAAAGATCTTGCTTGAATCCCAATTTAGATGCTAACTCTAACATCATCTGAATCTGAAATTGAATTCCATGGTCAGTGGCAATGTCTCTCGGAACTTTGAACCTGGCAATAACCTGATTGAATAGAAACAAATTTTTTGTCTCACCATCATTCACAAAAGTAGGCATGGCCTCCACCCACTTCATAAAGTAGTCGATAGCCACAAGGATATAGTGATGCCCCATATCTGAAGGCAGATGGCATGTGTTGAAATCAATTCCCCACTTCTTAAAAGGACCAATTATGATGATGATAAATAACATAGCAAGCTGCACACACATCTTCCAAGAAAAAACTGACAAAGGTGACACATTTTGACCACCTCAACACAATATTTAAAGATCATTTGCCAAAATTACCTAGTGCGCAATATGTTTTGGGTTGTAGCCAACCCAAATAGATGACTTCCACATGCTCCACTATGGAAATCATTAAGCTCAAACTTCTCTTCCTCATGGGTCAAGCAGTGAAGAATAATTGAATCAACCCCATGGTGACACAAAGTGTTATCAATAATGAGGTAATTCTTCACATGATGGTGAATTCAACATTGATCATCCCAAGAATGATGTGGAGATGACTTCAAATTCTGGAGATATATTAGTATATATCCATACCAAAAATCACTAGAAGAGATAAGGAAGATATGTTCATCTGGAAATGAGTCTCTAATTACGGTTTCCTCATCCTCCCAAGGAAATTCTGACATCAACTCAGTGAAAACCAATAACTTCTTGGACTTGGAAGAAACGAATTCCAAGTAAAATTCGTGTAGAATGAAAATCCACTTATTGTATTTTCCCCCAATTATACACTGTGTGAGGACATATTTAAATGGATTGACATATGCAACTATAATTATTTTCTATAGTAAAATGTAATGTCGTAATCTCTGGATAGTGTGAACAACTTCCAAGGCTAGTTTCTCGACATGCGAATAATTTAGTCGGGCCCAATCAAACCACGACTGACATAATAGATGGCATGCTCTTGCATACTATCATCTTATTAAACCAATACCATGATGAATGTGGATTTTTTTATCATGATATACAAAAAGAAATCCTTGACATAGTCCAAAGGACTGAGCAGAGGGACAGACATAAGCATGTTATTAAGTGCATCAAAGAATCATCGTATGAAATCATCCCAAATGTAAGGGATCCCTTTTTTCAACAAGCACATAAATTCCTTGGTGATGTCGGCATAGTTTGCTATGAAGCATTGAAGGAAATTATCCTTTCCTTGAATAATCTGTAACTGACAAATATTATGCGGGGGGGGGAGAACTGAACTATTTCCTCAACCTTTAAAGGATCAACCATGATCCCCTTGTTGGAAGCGATAAAAACTAACAAATGCCCCAAAACAACGCAGTATATGCACTTGTTCGGATTTAACCAAATACAATAGTAACAACATCTTTCAAAGATAAGCCTAAGATGAGATGGATTATCTACCCTCTTGCAAGAGTGAGCAGTGAGGTCATCCAAGTATGCTTCAATAATATGCTTTAAATAGTGGAAAGTGAACAACATGGCCCGTTGGAACATAGCTCCAACATTTTTTAGGCCAAAAGGCATCTTTCTATATGAAAAATTTCCCCAAGGACATATGAACGTTGTCTTATGTTGATCCTCAAGTCAGATCTGAATATGGTTATATCCGGAAAATCCATCCATAAAGGAAAATATTCCGCTTCTTTCACACTCATAATCTGGTCGATGAAAGGTGTGGGGAAGTTTTCCTTGGGACAAGCTTTGTTTAGATTGTGGAAATCTGTAAAAAATGCATATGGTTCATTTATTTTTACCTACCAGAATGGGGTTTGACACCCATTCAGTAAGAGGAACTGGGTAAATAAAACTTGCCTTAAGCAGCTTTTCTAGTTCATCCTTTATAGTTGTCACCTTCCTGGGATTTACTGGTCGTAAATTTTGTTGAACATGCTTTGCATTATCGTAAGAACAAATCTCATGTTCGACAATGCAAGGGTCAATGCTTAGAATTTCCTCATAGGACCAGGAAAAAATGGTGTGCAACTCTTTAAATAAAGAGGTGTACATACGAATCTCTTCGGGAGAATAGTATACACCAATAAAAATGTTTTCTACGATGTCAGGGGTATCAGAGATGTTTATTGGAATAGTTTATGATATATTATCGATGTTCCCTTTAGCACAAACACCATGCTTTTCCAAGGGGTTCACAAATTTATCAAAACCACCACCACTCACAGTTGATCAGAATTCCCTAGCTTTGTTATGAACACAAATATATAGAAATAAATATAATTAATTAATAATTAATACATCATAAATGAAAAGACATGTCTTTTCTAAAAGACGTATATGTTCATGAAAGGGAACCCCCTATGAGGGTATATAAACGGGATCTCATTCTCATTGTAATCATCTTATATATTCATTCTTATACATTTTACTCAATATATTATTTCAAAATTCAATATGAAGGATGCAAAAAGAATTTAACTAAGTTATCATGAGAAAAAATGAAGAAATCTCCCACTTAAAATGCCATAGTCAAAAACTACTCACATATATTAAGTTAAAAAGTGATAATAAGTTGCTACATAACAAGTTAGAGAAACTTATCAACAAGGAATCATTGGTTGATAAAGAGGTAATGACTGAACTTGTGGAATTAGAGAATTCTTCATATGTAAAAATCCCAATTTTGGATAAAGGAATTAATACATACCCAGTCAACCTTAAAACTCAAAAGGATGCTAATCCAACTGATGTAAAGAGGTCTTCAAATGTCAAGGTAGAAACAAGCCAGGGATATGAAGAATACTCAATTCCGAAATTTAATCAAGAAAAATCTACAAGTGTAAAAAGTAAAGGTCAAGTTGCACGGATTCCTTATCGACATCCTAATCAAAAAATTTGATACTTCAAACAATCAATTTATCAACATAAACAAATAATCGATATGTTGAAGAATATTACTTCCATTACAGGTGGTGCTCAAAGTATAATATATCATGGGAGTTGAAATGCATCAAGTGTTTTCCAAGAACCCTATAAACGCCCAGTTCCACAGAAGATCGAATTAGGGTGGGCAGACTCCTTTACAATTCGACAGTTTTGCTCAACGCTTAGAATATCATATTGTCTCGGGTCCTCAATGATCACTAAATCAAGAATGAAGAATCATGAGACAATATTACAAAGCAAGAGATAAGTCTTCCATAGGTATGTTTTGAGGACAAAGCATTTTTAAGGGGAAGGTAATGTTATGAACACAAATATATAGAAATAGATATAAATAAATAATAATTGATACATCATAAATGAAAAGATGTGTCTTATCTAAAAGACATATATTTTAATGAAGGGGAACCCCATGAGAGGGTATATAAATGGGCCCTCATTATCATTGTAATCATCTTATATATTCATTATTATACATTTTACTCAATATATTATTTCATCCTAAATGAATTACTTTATATTCCAAATATTTTGGACAATTTATGTGTAAGCAAATCTTGTTCATCTCAAGCCTCAAATTGATTGAGTTCTGGAAGGAAATAAGACCGATGATGAAGATTCTCCCATGGTAATTATGGCCATGTCATTGCCTCTATAATAGCTTCGTCAGAATGCAAGACAATGTCAATGCAATCAAGATAAATTGAAGAATTTTGGGCCTAAATGGGCTCTGGAAATTGATCCTCTTCTTCTGTCCATGAAGAAGTAGGATCAGAGTCTGCAGTAGCTTCTTATATTGCTTGATAAGCAATATCTACTGCAGATAGTGTCATTTCCATCCCAACATGTGAAATACCTTCCACTAATTATCACAATGAGGGTATCACCCATGGATATTTAATAAAAAAATTCTAAATGAACCTACATGTGTAACAGGGACCAAGGGGCTCAACTTTGAATATCTGACTAAGGTAGCGCAAATGTACAAAATTGATGATGAGAAGTTAAGGGTTCCCATAAGAGAAGGGTACATCCCAACACCAATTCTCTCAATTTTCATCTGAGATTTTCTGATCAACATGACCATAGATCCTAGATTTGTTGTGGAGTCAGAGTGGTTAAACAACATATATTCTATCGTTACTATCTTCCCTTCGTGGGGGAAGCACAAAACTCAAAAAAATTATGAGACAACAATCATCATCACGTAGTTCCAAATCCTTCCTAACAAAAGGTTATAGTCAAAAAGAGCATCGACTACTTCAACTTCAACAAAAATGGCATTCCCCTCTAGCTGGATAGGAAAAGAGGAAATGAGACCATGCAATCTAAACAATCATCCATCGAATTTGGTTAAAAGAGTAAGAGATGCAGTAATCTCAGGAGATCCAATTGATTTCCAGCAATACAATGAGATAATGCATATTTAAGCACCTTCATCAATGACAGTTCTTCCAATAATGTGTTTCACATACATAACATTAATTTGGAAGGCTACATGATATGGAAGATGAGGGTTCACCTATGCAGCATTGACATTAATAATGAGTTGACTCAAAGAGTCAATAGCCCCTATCATGAAAAAATATTAACTCGTTTTTCAAGGAAACTTTACAGCACCTCTAGGATTGACATCACACATGGAATCTGAGCCAAGTCCTCAACAATAGCATAGTTGGGGCAGCTCAAGCATTCAAGCTGTGTGACGCATGATTATACACATCTTTTGGTATGTGTGGCATTGTTTCCTTCTCAAGTTTCTGTATATGAAGAGAATTTTTTTGATCTGAAGTTTCTTTCCCCTTATATGTTGACACAGTATTACCGTAATCGCATGTTTTGGTCGACAAATAAATTTCCTCCTTCTTATGGTTCACCATATTGATAAACAACATTATCCATCTGAAAAGGGTGCATTTTGGGTACCCCCTTGCATATTTACACTAGAAGATCCTGCTTGCATATTTTTTCCATGTGGAAACGGATTCTTTAGCACACTAGACTACTACTTCGCTAACAAGCATTGAGCCTCTTCCATCTTTTGGAATTGATGGGTAAGGTGATATTCACTACAAACCTTGCAAGGGAATTAAACATTTTTCTTCTCCTTATTGTTGTTGGGTATGTGTTATATTCTTTGCACAACTAGTAGTGTCTGAGCATTTTGCTGGGCACGTAGGGGGGTGAAGCCCCCCATGTAGGGGTTCAAGGGCAATGCCCCTGAAAATTTTGTTCTGCCTCGAGAAACGTGTCACATATTTAGGTGGTTTTTCGGCACATGGTTTATTTGATGATGGTTTTCTATTTCTAGTTAAGGAATTAGGGTTGTTGACTAATCCAGGTCATTGGGTTAGGGTTTTGGATGCAACTGGCTCCTATATGTATATTGTATTGTAAATAATGTATTACATATGAATGAATATAGAATATGTTGGTTTTCCCGGTTTGGGTTTCCAGGGGAAAAACATCTATGTAATGTTTGTATTTTCCATTGTATAATTTTTGTTCTTTTACTGAAAATATGTTTGCAGTAAATATTGTACAAGGTTAGAATCTACACTTGTCCACTCCAACATTTTCATCATATTTTTCATTGTTATTATTTTTTCCACCTCCTTTATTATCCTTACCCTTTTTATTCTTCCCTTCGGGTTACTGGGTACCCTTCGGGGTCGTCTATTGTACAGAGTGAACATCCAACGACTGGATGGTGGAAATGGTCGAAGTCATAGCTTAACTGGTTGCATATGAATGAATGATCATTTGTTGCATCTAGCCTGTGACCATATCTGGGACAGTGCATTTGATGGACCCAATAATGCCATTGGCATGTGGCCCAAACTTTGCTTTTGACGAATCAAAATTGGGTTGCGGTGCATTTGGTATAATCTCATAAAGGATCCCATATTGTGAGTAGATTAGATCTAACTGTTGGGACCTAAATATTGCATATTCCTCCGAGAAAACTCCTAGCATCGACACATCTTTCGATATGTATGGTAATAAGGGCTTAAGGAATCATTCCAAAAATAATTCAGGAGGGACTTTATATTTGATCA
This sequence comes from Picea glauca, assembly GCA_000966675.3. Classification (NCBI taxonomy): domain Eukaryota; kingdom Viridiplantae; phylum Streptophyta; class Pinopsida; order Pinales; family Pinaceae; genus Picea; species Picea glauca. Next base: position 22,418 of record JZKD02S0177456.1, read on the forward strand.
AAATCTTCTATATTCTCCACTCTTGGATATGATATTATATGTGAGTGGAATTATCCTTCCTAATCATATATAGTAGGTTGATGTTGGCATCATACTGGACAAAAAGTTGGAAGTGGTTAAGAAAAAACAATGCTAGGTCATGGAAACTGTAAAATATTTCACCATCAAGTTCAATGTACCATTTCAATGTGACTCCCATAAGAGTGCGCTAGACTCCCACAAGAGTGCATTGGAAGAGACGAATTCGGATGGAATCATCGTTCAATTAATTTGATGAACATTATAGATGAAACGTTGTCACATTTTCACCCAGATCCTCACCATACTTACGTTTGAATTTTGGAATATTTGAGGGAATTGATACGGATTTTATGAGCAGAACGAAATGAATATAGATTATTAAAATATTCTTAACACAGAATAACAGAGATACAGTAAAACTGGTTTTCTATTCAATAAGGAAATAAGCTGAAACTGTAAAATGCAACGGAAAACAAGCTTGTTGGAATGGTGGCGGCT
>JZKD02S0177478.1:13991-25461 GCA_000966675.3 Picea glauca
AATTATCATTAAGTGTATAACAAAATTACATTCACAGATATATACAAGCCATAGAAATAGCCTTGTGTATATTATCAACTATATAATGTACATCTAACTGTCTTATAAAATTATTTCATGACATCGTGAATTTCTTTTAGTCTTCTTTTTTATTTCCGGTGCTTAAGCAAATCATCAATGTCCATGTCTTCATTTACTGGGTGCTCTTCAGAAGATGATGTTGTTTCAGTACTTTTACGATGAGTACGTCTGGTCTTGTACCCACAGCGTGGATGCTTCTGTGAGGGGCCATCACCTAAAAAAATAAAAAATATTGAATTTATATGGCCAATTTTTAAATAGGGTTGAAGTAGTTCATTATTATTGAAAAAAAACTCTACAATGTAATTATTTACCTGGTCCTCTAGTCGGCACCGTTCGAATGGCTGTCGGCCTGTTCACCTGATCTTCAGGTTGAGGATGATCATCTATGACATTCTCTATCATTGAAATGTAAAAAATTATAAGTACAAAATTATTAAGTATATGATTAATATATAGACATTTTATCATTGTGGGCCTCTACATCCACAGGAACATCTTGGGGTTGCACCTCACTGGGATGGGGCTGCTGGGGAGCACCATGATCTTTTGGATGCATTTCACTGTCAACGCTCTGTTGTTCAGTACTAATGGTAGGTTTGATAGTGTTTCTCCCCTCATTAAAACAAAGTAAGACATTAAATTATGGACGATATCAAACATTTACGTATTTTATAAGTAACGAAAGGTTAAGGTGGACTGATTTTTATTTACCTTATCCTGCAAATTGGATCTTGGGGTCTGCCCCATGCTTTTTCTACGATCAGCCATGGCTTTATAACCATACTTGTAACCAATTTGGAGGTCTTCCTCCATGGTTCTAGTTCCGAAGTCGTCACCCTGCATTGCAAAAGGGTATGGTTTTTTTATGTTTTTGGTTGCAATTACCTTAAAGTTGTAAGGTGATACAAATAATATTCTTAAAATGTTTGGGTACTTATGATTCGTGATTGTAACCTCAAGTAGCTGCCCGGGCCTAGCTTGTGTTGGCCATGTTTGGAAATCCTTGGTTTGGTTGCCTTCGAAGTGTCAGGCAACCTATCATCAAAATTTTCAAGTATGTTATATATAACAACACTTTTATTTAGATCTAAAGAAAAATAAAACTAGTATTGAATTCAAAAAATTGTAATTTACCTTGGTGTACCAGTTATTTGTTCTCTTGATTTTCTCAAAATCTTCTCTTTTGCATCATCAATGATTGTCTTCCACTCTCTCTCTGGAATTGAGGGAGGATGCTCATACCTAGGATTTTTTTCCAAGCTTCGTCTATAAACATCCCAGGTATATTTTAAATATTCACTCACTGCAGATGTGACCACTTTTGTATTGAACGTGTCTACACCAAAGAGGCCTTCAAGATAATCCATAAGTTCCTTTTTGAGGTTGGAATTCTGGCAATTCCACCTCATTCGTAAGGTTTCCCCAAAAATAGACAAGGCCTTGCTCTCTACGTGCCTATAAAAAAGGTCATTTCCTACACACAAAAAGATATGATCATTAATTTAAAATCAATAATCTAGACGATTTCTATATGAGGACAACATTAAATGATTAAAATATGATTTAAAACTACCTGGGAGTCTTGATTGTTTTAATGGAAGTCCATTATTTTCAACCAAAAATGTGCATGGAAGGGTCCTCATGCTTGTCACACGTCTAGCTCCAGGAAATGAATCCATCTCAACCACATCACTATGATCCTCATCTCTACCACCCTCTCTAGAATATGATCGAGGTGTGGATGCCTATCGGTGCGTGTCATGGCTCCTATCTACATGAGGTGTGGAACATGGAGAAGTAAATAGTGCTCTAGCAGCTGTATGACCGCCCGCATCAGGACTCTGTGGTGTCTCTGTAGTGCCACTACTACCAACCCCGGGCTGAACAGGCTCCAAATATTCCTTTATAAAAAAGATTTTTTTTTTCGTGAGATAATGTAAAAGTTAGAGAACAAAGTATCATAATTGAACATATGAGTGCATTAAACAAAAAAAAATAAAAATTATGGTTATTACCTTATATGTGTTAAGTTGTGACATAAGGAGCTTGATTCTTTCTTTGATGTCCGAAGTTTGTTCTAGATGATCTAACAAGATAAATAGTTCCTTGTTAGCTTTAATGATATTTTTTTTTAATGAGAGCATCAGATCAACACAAGAATAAAATCCCTCCTCATCGGCGGAATCATGATCCACATGGCTTGCTAACTACATATAATTTCAGCAAAAACAATGTTATTTCAATAAAATTATATAAGCAAATAATAAAAACAACGTAAAATGAAAGTGGAAATTGATAATCATTTACATGTTCTGTGGCTGGCACTTTTCCACGATCATCCTGCCACATTATAATATAATTAGAACCCCCAAATATTTAAAAAATTGTTAATGATAACAAAAAAACAATGTTAACGATAATATTTACAACAATGTTAAAGATAATAAAAAAATATAATGCAATAAGTAGAGGTTTCTTAAAGAGGTGTTGCATAAGAACCTGTACACTATTAGTCAATGTGTCTATTTGATTCAAATGGTAATCCACTAATAACTCTTCCTCGAGATCTATCTTTTTTATTGCGCACAGGACTACTCGATTCTCTTCACATCCCTCAAATATGCAATTCAGTTGTTTGTTTGTTGTCCTGGGTCGTGTGTTGTTTATAAATCTTGCGATGTTGCCGAAAGCTTTAGGCCTTCCATCAATATAGATAGTCGCTCCCTTATTTTTATCCTTGTTTATTAGTTGTATATAATTTGTGGCGAGTGCATATCTCTGCATACTTCACATGTACCGGACCAGCGGCATCCAATATTTATAATTGTAACACGGTCCAACATAGTCCATCAATTCAGTTACTGTATTGTATTTTACAATTATTCCATCCATGGAAAATAGCCCCAAGCCATGCAGGGAGGAAAATAGTCCTCGTACAATTTTCATTCCTCATTCCTTGTTCCTCGTTCCTCTTTCCTTTACCATGGTGTAGTCCCCAAGATCCATTATTTTTGTAAAAAATTACATACTATTGTCATAAAATTATCGACGAACTTTTTTCATCGATAGTATAGAAAATTGATGCAGGAGCATCGCCCAAGCGAGCCAGCGCAAAAACGGGAGACAACTAGACAAGCCAACAAATTTCTTTTTGGATGGCACCTTGAAACTGTTGCGCAAAACATTAATGTGTTGATTTGATGAAGTGCACTTGTATTGTAAAGGGGACCTTGAGCCTTTAAGCTCATGTCCTTAGCAGATAGAAAGGCATTTAATAGATTTAATGAAGGTAGATAGATGTTTAAGTCTAGATTAGACAGTTTTAATTTTCGAGAGGGAAAACGGATATAGACACCCTCCTTTGTACATTGTATTATTATTCTTGAGAAGCAGAAGAGAAGAGCACACAGAGAAGCGTTGGAAGAACCTCCATGTACAGATATTGAATTAATAAGAGAAGGCTTTGATTCAATTCCATGGCTGTGTTACTCGCTGTGTATTTATGTTGATATACTCATGATTGTTTGCTTCTTGTCATACATTTTCTTTTATATGTTGTGTATGTGATTTCATGGTAAAAGTGAATTCTGTGAGAACAAGGAGTTAGTTTCAATTGTTTCTCTATCCTGAACCAGAGAATTCCTGCAAGGAGTGCAGTTGAATTTGTCCGCAAGGAGTGCGTGACTGCAGGGTTCAAGTAGGGATAACTTTTGTTCTAAGTCCTCAGAAGTACAGATTTGGTACTGGAGCCATGCAAGGCATGTGCAGACTGGACAAAGACTCAGAGTTGCGATTCTGAGCCAAGGGATAGCAAGATTTCTGCTGCATGAGTGCGCAGGATTGAAAGCTTCAAAACTTAGTCGTTGTTGAAGATTTCCCGCCAGGAGTGCGTGCAAGGACTTCTTCCTGAGGGAACTGAAATAGTGGAATTCAAGAGGAAAAGGCCTTTGAATTAGTCGGAGGATTGTACAAAGAATTTGCACATCGAAGTGTTTCGAGCAGGTGCTGACCTGCGCGTGCAGGGCGACGAAGCCCGTGGAAGAACATCCCGTCATTTCGGGGATTTTTTTGGGAAGAACTAACTGTCGGAAATTCCCCGAGGAAAAGTTGCAAGAATATTAGGGCCTCTGGATCTTGCGAAGGAGCAAAAAGTCTATGACTCAAGTGCGGAGGAAAGTTCGAAGCGCAGGTGAACGAGAGCATTGATCAGGGTCACGAAGAGTGCAGAGCTATTCGTGGATCGGCTCTCAGGCCATCGTTGGATAAGGAGTGGAATATTTGGTCGCAAAAATCGTGAGAGCGCGACAGGTGACATTCCGATAGCCACGTTAGCAGTGCGGGCCACCAGTGATAGTGGAGGAAAGGTGACGCGAGATATCAACGTTTCGGTGTCTCGGGCATTGGGAACCGATGGTGAAGTTAGTTGACCTCACGAGTAGTGAAGTCGTGAGTTAGCGATATTTCGGATATCGACATCTCTGACCTCGGAGGTCGAGAGAGGAAACATTTGATCACGCAAGTGGCGAAGTCGCGAGGGAGCGAGACTGCGAGTCTCGATATTTTTTGCGCATCGGGTCTCGGGGTTTCGAGAACCCAAAATATAGACAGAGAACTCGCGAAGCGCGAAGTTTTGATCCTCCGATAGATCAAAAGCGGGAGGGTCATGTGTGGAAAGAACTGTGGGTAAGAAAGATCCCGATAAGGGATAGGAAGAACACTTGACGTTCTTCGGGCCGATCGAAAGGAGAGGGTCCTGGAGGGCGATCGTGCTACGAGTGAGCAGGGTTGCATCAGGTGGTATTAGAGTGGGAATAGCTCTTTGCTTTCTGTAGCAGAGAAGGAGAAGAGAATTCATCATGCCGCCCAGAAGAGAGAGACAATCACCCAACCCAAAAGACAGGGAGGTGAGAAGAAGAGGCAGGCCGACAAGAAATCCAGAAATGGAGCGCCAGATGAGAGATCTTCGGGCAAGGCTTGAGGAGATGGAGACTGCACAATGACGCGGAGTCGGTGTAGGGGATCTTAGTGATTCCAAGGTCGAAGAAGAAGTTGGACATGAAGAAGAGGTCACAGTAGAAGATGCATCAACCGAGTGGTTGATCAAAGCCATTTTCAGGATGAGTTCCAAGACCAAAATGGACATTCCAGTCTATGAAGGAAGCCTGGATGCAGAAGAGTTGATGGACTAGATCCGAGCTCTTGACACCTACTTCGATTATGAGGATATCGAAGAGGACAAGAAGGTAAGGCATGCTGTCACGAAATTAAAGGTACATGCAGCATTATGGTGGGACGAGCTACAGGCAGATAGGCGTTCCAAAGGCAAACAGAAGATTAAAAGCTAGGATAGGATGATCGTGAAGATGAAAGCGAAGTTCATCCCCAGGGATTATCATATCACACTGTTTAGGCGAATGCAGAACCTGAGACAAAAATTGATGATGGTGAAGGAATACACCGAAGAGTTTTATAAGCTCAATATCCGAGCAGGTCATCGGGAGAGCGATGATGAGAAGGTAGCCAGATACCTGAATGGCCTGAGGTACAACATTCAGGATGAATTGAGCATGGTAACCATCTGAACAGTTGCGGATGTGTACCAGATGGCTTTGAAAGCTGAGGAGAAGCTGAGCCAAAAGCAAGGTCAGCGAGGGCGAGGCAGGAGTCAGCCCAGAGGCAAGGCAATTGCCCAAGAGAAATTCTAGAAGCCCAAGGAGGAATGGAAGAAACCTCAGGGTAAAGTTGAAAGAGGCGGAACCTCATAGAGGCAGCCATATGTTGAACTGAGAGGACAACAAAATGATCAGCGAGGAGATTATGCTGATGCAAACACACTTCCTCGTACTAGAGGTCGAGGCAGAGGAAGAGGAGGAGTTATCACATGTTTTACATGTGGGAAGAATGGGCACAAGTCATTTGAGTGTCCAGAGAAGAAGAAAGATGCAGGAGAAGCTCACATCACTGAGGCACAGAGGCGTGATGCTGAGACAGAAGATGCAGACAGCGGAAGATCGCTTGGAATGCATAAAACCCTTTTGACACCTGAGAAAGAGGTGGAGAGCACAGTACAAAGGAGTAGACTGTTCAGAACGGCTTGCAGAGCCAAGGAAAGGAAATGAAAGGTCATTGTGGACAGTGGAAGCACTGATAATCTCATTTCGTCTGAGATGGTGGAGAAGTTGGAGCTAGAAACAACTAAGCACCTGAGTCCATATAAAGTCTCGTGGTTACAAAAAGGACACCGGGTAAGTGTCACTAAACAGTGTTTAGTTGAATTCAAAATAGAGGGATACCATGATAAAATTCTGTGTGATGTTATTCTCATGGATGTATGTCATGTATTGCTGGGTAGACCATGGCAATATGATAGAAATGTGGTTCATGACGGGAGAATGAACACATACACCTTGGAGAAGGATGGGAGGACACACAGATTGCTTCCGATAAAGGATAAGGAGGTGAAAACGGAAGTAAGAAATACCATACTTCTCATGAGTGGGAAGGAGCTTCTCACAGAGATGGAGAAGAAAGAAGATCCATAATTCTTTATGGTCAGGAAACCGAGAATTGTCCTGACTAGCACAAGAGTGGATGACCTACCAGATGAGATTCAGGAACTGTTGGGAGAGTTTGCTGACATCATTGTGGACGAACTACCTCATTCGTTGCCACTGATGAGGAGTGTGAGTCACCACATATATCTCATACCAGGAGCAAGTTTGTCGAATAAAGCTGCATACAGGTTGATGCCATGGGAGAATGAGGAGGTCAAGAACCAGGTCCAGGATTTATTGGATAAAGGATTGGTTAGGGAGAGCTTGAGTCTGTGTGCTATTCCGACAGTACTTAGCCCGAAGAAAGATGGAGGCTAGAGAATGTGTACAGACTCCAGAGAAATCAACAAAATTACCATCAGGTACATATTTCCACTACCGAGAATGGATGATCTGATGGATTGCCTGAGTGGGGCAAATTATTTTTCGAAGATTGATCTGAAGAGAGGATATCACCAGATTCGCATGAGGGAAGGTGATGAATGGAAGACAACATTCAAGACAAATGAAGGTTTGTACGAATGGCTGGTCATGTCATTTGGTTTGACAAACGCGTCGAGCACATTTATGAGACTGATGAATGAAGTCCTGAGGGAATTCATCGGAAAGTTTGTAGTCGTATATATGGATGATATATTGATCTACAGTAAGACGAAGGCTGATCATTTGAAACATTTGGCCCTTGTGATGAGGAAGCTACAACAAGAGAAGTTGTTGATCAACATGAAGAAGTGTTCCTTCATGAAGACAGAGCTCATTTATTTGGGTTTTGTCATATCAGCGAATGAGTTGAAGATGGATCCTGAGAAGGTGGAAGTGATCAAAAATTGGCCATCACTGAGAAATGTTTTTGAGGTGAGGAGTTTCCATGGTTTGGCTAGTTTCTACAAAAAATTCATCAGAAATTTCAGTGGAATTAGCACCGCGATGATGGACACCATGAGAAAATGACATAAGAATTTTCACTAGACAGCAAAGGCTGAAAGGAGCTTCAATATATTGAAGAGGAAGATCACAGAGCAACCAGTGTTGGTGTTGCTAGACTTTCAGAAGACATTTCAGGTGAAATGTGATGCCAACGGATATGCCATAGGAGCGGTCTTGAGTCAAGAGGACATGCTAGTTTCATATTTCAGCGAGAAGATGGATGAAACAAAGATGAAATACTCCACATATGATAAAGAGTTTTATGCCATCATACAGGCATTAAAGAAGTGGAGGCATTACCTGATCCCAAAAGAATTTGTTCTGTACAGTGATAATCATGCATTGCAGTTTGTGAGTCAACAAGAGAAGTTGAATCAGAAGCATGCAAAATGGGTAGAGTATATGCAAAATTTCACGTTTGTGATTAAACACATTTCAGGAACTGCTAACAAAGTGGTTGATGCTTTGAGCAGGAAATGTTTGTTGTTGCAGGAGTTTCTAGTCAAAACCTTGGGTTTTGAAAATCTTAAAGACATGTATGCAGGTGATGCGGATTTCGGAGAGGCATACGAGGCTGCTGAGAATCTATTTCTTAGATATCGGAGCCCATGGATAGATTACATGATCCAGGAAGGATTGTTGTTCAGAGGCAATCAGCTGTGTATTCTGAATTGCTCCATGAGGGAGAATTTGGTGAAGAAAAAACATAGCGAAGGTTTAGCAGGACATTTTGGACATGACCAAACATTCGCAAAGCTGAGAGAATCGTAATTTTGGCCAAGCATTCGAATAGATGTCAAGAGGTTTGTTGACAGATGTCGAATTTGTCAACACTCGAAGGGCAAAAAGCAGAATGTCGGTTTTTATCAACCATTACACATACCTGAGAGGCCATGGGAGGCAATTAGTATGGACTTTGTATTGGGATTGTCGAGGACACAAAGAGGGGTTGATTCCATCTTTGTAGTGGTGGAAAGGTTTTCAAAGATGGCACATTTCATTCCATGCCAGAAGACCAGTGATGCGACCCACATCGCAAACTTGTTTTTCAAAGAGATTATCAGACTTCATGGATTACCGAGAAGCATTGTCTCGGACAGGGATACAAAATTCATAGGTCATTTTTGGAGGACGCTATGGAAGAATCTTGGAACTAACTTGGCATTTAGTTCTTCTTATCATCCTTAGACAGACGTAAAAACGGAGGTGGTCAACAAAAGTCTCGGAGATTTGCTGAGGAGCTTGGTGACAGAACACCACAGCAGCTGGGATAGTGTATTGCCACAGGCAGAGTTTGCGTACAATGATTCTGTGAATCGGAGTACAAGAAAAATCCCATTCCATATTGTGTATGGGACACAACTGAGGGGAGTTTCTAAATTGTGAGATTCAGAGAAGACTGCGACTAGTAGTGCTAGTACAGAAGAATTTGCTGAGGCGATGCAAGAACTTCACAGTCAGGTGAAGCAGCGACTGATGAGATCAAATCAGGAGAACAAACGCAGAGAAGATCAGCATCGGAGACAACGTCAGTTTGAAGTTGTGTATATTGTTCTGGAACATCTAAGGAAAGAAAGGTTCCCAAGAGGAACATACAATAAGATCAAGATGAAGAAAATTGGGCCATGCAGAGTCCTGAGGAAATTTGGCGAGAATGCATATGATATTGAATTGCCGGATGATATCAGGATATCTCCGATATTTAATGTTCCAAATTTATACCCATACAGGGCTGGAAAAGCAGAGACTGGAACTGAGGAACCAGTGATCCAGTGAACGAAGAAGATGTCGGTAGCAGAAAAGCCGCAGATGGAATGCATATTGGATAAGCGAGTGGGAAAGAAGACCAGGCGAAAGCAATACTTCGAGTACTTGGTAAAATGGAAGAATCACCCAGTCGAGGATGCTAGCTGGGAAAATGAAGCTGTGATATTGAAGCATGGATAGAACGTGCAGGAGCTCATGGAAAGGAGCCCATGAAAATTTTCAAGCGAGGGAGTATGATGCAGGAGCATCCCCCACATCAAGCGAGCCAGCGCGAAAACGGGAGACAGCTGGACAAGCCAACAAATTTCTTTTTGGATGGCACCTTGAAACTGTTGCGCAAAACATTAATATGTTGATTTGATGAAGCACACTTGTATTTTAAAGGGGACCTTGAGCCTTTAAGATGACTTCCTTAGTAGATAGGAAGGCATTTAATAGATTTAATGAAGGTAGATGGATGTTTATGTCTAGATTAGACAGTTTCAGTTTTCGAGAGGGAAAATGGATATAGACACCCTCCTTTGTACATTGTATTATTATTCTTGAGAAGTAGAAGAGAATATCACGAAGAGAAGCGTTGGAAGAACCTCCATGTATAGATATTGAATTAATAAGAGAAAGCTTTGATTCAATTCCATGGCTGTGTTACTCTCTGTGTATTTATGTTGATATGCTCATGATTGTTTGCTTCTTGCCATACATTTTATTTTATATGCTGTGTATGTGATTTCATGGTAAAAGTGAAGTCTGTGAGAACAAGGAGTTAGTTTCAATTGTTTCTCTATCCTGAACCAGAGAATTCCTGCAAGGAGTGCAGTTGAATTTGTCCGCAAGGAGTGCGTGACTGCAGGGTTCAAGTAGGGATAACTTTTGTTCTAAGTCCTCAGAAGTACAGATTTGGTACTGGAGCTGTGCAAGGCATGCGCAGACTGGACAAAGACTCAGAGTTGCGATTCTGAGCCAAGGGATAGCAAGATTTCTACTGCAAGAGTGCACAGGATCGAAAGATTCAACACTCAATCGTTGTTGAAGATTTCCCGCCAGGAGTGCGTGCAAGGACTTCTTCCTGAGGGAACTGAAATCATGGAATTCAGGAGGAACAGGCCTTCGAATTAGTCGAAGGATTGTACAAATAAGTTGCACATCGAAGTGTTTCGAGCAGGTGCTGACCTGTGCGTGCAGGGCGACGAAGCCCGTGGAAGAACATCCCGTCATTTCGGGGATTTCTTTGGGAAGAACTGACTGTTGGAAATTTCCCGAGGAAAAGTTTCAAGAATCTGAGGGCCAGTGGATCTTGCGGAGGAGAAAAAAGTCTACGGCGCAAGTGCAGAGGAAAGTTCGAAGCGCAGGCGAACGGGAGCATTGATCAGGGTCACGAAGAGTGCGGAGCTATTCGTGGATCGGCTCTCGGGCCATCGCTAGATAAGGAGTGGAATATTTGGTCGCAAAAATCGTGAGAGCATGAGAGGCGACATTCCAAGAGTCACGTCAGCAGTGCGGGCCATCGGTGATAGTGGAGGACAGGTGATGCGAGATATCGGCGTTTTGGTGTCTCGGGCATCGGGAACCGACGGTGAAGTTAGTTGACCTCACAAATAGTGAAGTCACGAGTTAGCGATATTTCGGATATCGACATATCGAACCTCGGAGGTCGAGAGAGGAAACATTTGATCGCACAGGTGGCGAAGTCACGAGGGAGCGAGACCGCGAGTCTCTGTATTTTCGACGCATCGGGTCTCGGGGTTTCGAGAACCCAAAAGATAGATAGAGAACTCGCAAAGCGCGAAGTTCCGATCCTTCGATAGATCAAAAGCGGGAGGGTCACGTGTGGAAATAACTGTGGGTAAGAAAGATCTCGATAAGGGATAGGAAGAACACTTGACGTTCTTTGGGGCGATCGAAAGGAGAGGGTCCTGGAGGGCGATCGTGCTACGAGTGAGAAGGGTTGTGTCACAAATTCGTCACAAGATTATTTACATTCGTCTCTCTTGCAATGATATCAAATGATGCTTGGATTCATTTTATATTTGGTTTATCAACTTGAAATCTCAATTTGATACTTTGCAGTACACTTGTTGGACCTTCAGTCAAATACAAATATGAAACTTGGAATCATTAACATATCTACTAGAACATAT
>JZKD02S0177478.1:33176-48712 GCA_000966675.3 Picea glauca
GTTTAAAAGAAAAGGTGGAGTAAGTGCCTCACTTCCTTTACTTCAATGTGAGGAGTCTTGGTATGGGTGCATCACTTCCTTTTTCATAGGTAATACTCTTCATTTACATGAAGAGTCTTTGAAGGGGTGTGTTATCACTTGAAAAATGTTCTTCAAGAAATAGAGGAAATTACCATAGAAGTCATCAGTTCAATACATTAAAAATGAATACTCATAAGTGTTGATAAAGCTCATTCAGGAAAATCAAGAAATTAAGGAAAGGAAACTAAAATGACTCAACGTGACTTCCCAAAGGATAATTTACACCATCAACACAATTAGCGTGACTTTACATAAAAGGATTTTCACTGACAGCGCATCAATGCAATTGGGAAAAGAAAGGTTCACACCATCTGGGAGACGACATAATTTCTCAAACGGGGAAAGTGCATTCATGACATTTCCTACACTCACATCCCACCGATCATAGATCCGACCCTGCAATTCAATTTAATCTAACTTGGGGATTACTCGACCACTTATATTATCCCCATTCATACATAAAACAAGTTAGATTAAACACCGCGAAGAGGTTATTTAATAAAGTTCGGGTTATGCATTCAGAATACACATAGAAAAATGGTATAACGTTATGTTGTTGAATTCTGCACCAGAGCATCGATTGCTTATTCCCAATTCCATCCATCACTCCATATCTTAAGTTGTTAGAAGAACTGGGCATCTTTCCACTCGAGAACTCAGTTCATTGTTTCATATCATCACCCTTACCAGAGAGAAGAACATATTTTATGTCTGGGAAGGACAAGATCCCTCCCAAGGAGGAATAAGAGATACCATGTGTACTTTCACTGCCTTTGCAGTGTTCTTGATCAAAGATCTAGCCAATTGGTAACGATTCCTTGTGTTTTCAATTTGTCATTGTATCTTACTGTTTATGCACTTGTTCATGCATATGTTTACAATTGTTTTCTATATATCCTAAACTATGAACTAACATGTTGTGTTACTAACTACCTATGGTGACATTTGGATCGTTGTTTGCACACACATGTGGTCTATTCAGTCCAAAACATATGGTGACTCCATTAGGGTTATAAACTTGAATTCTCCCTTTGTATGTGGCTAGAACCTTCTCTCTCACCTCTATGGTTTTGTAGGTCATCCAATTGGTTTTTCTAGATGTCCACTTTGGTCATTTAGGCCCTAAATGCTACAGAAATCACCAAATTCTTTCTTTTATGTCATTTTGCAGGCTCCATGGGAATTTTGAAGAAACAACCATGTTGAGGTTCATTATTAGCATTGTAACTCCATTAAATTTTTGAATTGTTATCACTGATAAACAAACAAGTTGTTCATCAAACCCGCGCTAATCTACTTTTCACATAGCTTAAGGGTGTCCCTCATCCCCCTTCCCTTGTGGGGGTTTAGTCTTTAAATTCTTGCACTTTGCAAGCTAGAGACCCCTTCTTTTGAGTCCATTGTTGTAATTTTGATTAGATCATCTAGTTTAATCAGGGAGGATAAAACAAACCATCATTTCGATTATCATATGACATGGATGGCTAGTTAGGCATTTGAACTCTTAGTTAGAGTTATTTCAACAATCTGTTGCTACTTTATTTTTTGGGACCAAGAAAATTTATTAATCACATGCTATTATTATTTTCACCTCACACTCCTTCGAGTGATCTTGGTGAATCATAACAGGCTTCATAATTCATTTTTTCATCCCCCTTGCATCTAAGAAACATAAGAATAAATCAAAATACGAAGTAAGAACCCCATACATGTGCACATATTATCTTTTGGTTTCCACGTTTTTTCTTTTTGCAAATCACATCAATCAATAGATGAGGCCATGGCCATATCAACACCTCATAGTTTTTTTTTACAAGATTGGAACTAAACTATTTTAAGAACCCCAAATGTCCACATCACCATACAAACTAGGACAGTTTCATTTTAATAACCAAAACACTTACGAAGTTTAAAATATTTTTGAAAGGGCCCCATATGTTCACATCTTTTACAACCTAGGTATCAATTTTCCAATTTCGAAAGGATTGTCAAAATTATATGGTTGAATTAACAAGTAAAGGACCCCACGACATCCACATGCTTGTTATAGCAAGAATTTCCTCACCCTATGCAAATTTTCTCAAAAGGCCTTTTCCATTTCCCTATGCAGACTTGAAGTTTGTTTTTGCAGCTACTAGAGCTAAAAATAATATTTTTCCACATATACGCGCCCTAAATATTATACAACATGCTTATACGCAGGTTGCACCATTACAGCCCACGTACATAGGGTTTTGTGCCCAAAATTAAAAAAGGTATCAGGTTTCCATGTCACATCACGAGATCCATGATTCTTGACCTTCCATATACTGGAAATGTTCCGACTCAGGCCCTCAGTTCCATTTGAAGGATATAAATGGGCCATATCCAAGCTGTGGAAAGGAGGAGAAGAATCTAACTTTAGAGCAAAGTTACTCTGGAGAAATTATTCACTTCATATTGAGTCTGCATCCCTTTATGCTTTTAACTCCGAACACAAAGTTCAGCCCCCAAACTCTTCCCTACTTTATTGAGAACCTCATTGTCTCTCTTATATGAGCTTGCCTTTGGTGGAGGATTGAAGTGGTGGAGGCCTACCTAGAGAGGACTTAGTTTATCGGTTCCAAACCATACCGAAACAAAAGTTTGTCATTCATACACTTTTGTTGATTACATTTTAATAGAAATACTCTTTTCTCATAAAATTAATTTCTTGAAAATATTTGAATTGTTATTCCATGGGAATATTTGTTATGAATATTGATGGATTATACTATTGAATGTGCTAAATTTATATATTATCACCATATGCTTGCATATCTTGGTTATTGAGGACAAGTTTTAGGTGTATTGATTTGAGCTAAGTCCTCAATGGTGGACTTCATCAAATGTCTGGACGAGGTAGGCTCTTTATCTTGTCTTGTTAGCATATTTGTTTATATAGCATACTTGAGATTAGAGTTGATTTCTGCAGTCATTTCTATCTGTTGTGGTTTACCCCATTCCATAGAGATATTTTCCTCATAACAAAATTGGAGACCATACTGGGGATATATTCTTCTTTTCGGGATTTGGAGTGTTTTTCTCCTTTGATTGTTCTCATTTATATTGAGTTTCTTGGCGTCCGATTGTTTGATAGCCTCTGTTCATTTTGATTCTGAGTTTCTTATCCTTATCCTTAACCTGGAAGTGTTTCAATACATATACACAGGTTTTTGCCTAACAGTCACATACATACACTTGTTGTCATTCAGTAGGAAGCATATATACGCGGTTTTCTCCTAAACAATCACGTACATCATTCTTGTATGCTTGGTTTTTGAGTTTGATGTTTGTTGGGTAAGTTTTGATGGTTGTTGAGTCTTCTTAGGTCTCTGTTATGACTGTTAAGTGCCTGCAGAGTGACGAGAAACCTTTCTTTGGTTGAATTTTTGGGCAGTGCCTTTCTCATCATTGTTTTCATTGATTGTCCTTGCATCTTGGCTTGGGTGTTTGCTTCTTGATAGCCTACTTAGTTTGTCTCTATTTACATACAGTAGAATATTTATATCAAGTTGTTGTTCAATCCTTGCATTTTCATTCTTTTATATTGAAAATACAAAAATAATAAACATTTTGCATTGTTGGCATTTGATCTTTTGGGTTCTTATCGTTGATCTTAGTACATGTATGGAAAGATTGCATCTTATTTTGAATTGCAAAATGAAATTAAAAATTCCATTTTGAAAAGCTTATCATTTATTGGGAATTGAAGTTAGGACTTTTCATTTTATTCATATTCATTTATTTTACTTGTTGATTCGTAACATCATGAGTTTCACTACCGCACCTTTTTGAGTAAGCAAGGACACTAAAATCAACGCTGATAAATTCAAAATTGATAAGAAACGATTTCAATTTTAGGGTGCACAAACTAGCTTACGATTTAGAGCCTTGGAATAAGATTTTGTGAGTAAACTTCTCCAAGGCTATTAAATCAACATATGTGTCTGACTAATGAAGTGGTGAAATGCATTGTATAATTGGTGACGTCAGGAGGCTTTTCTTACACCAAAGTTAAGCATGAGGTCGTGTGAAGTTGGTTGAGGGGATATACCCCTAATACCTTCTTAGTGTCATATATATATATATATATATATATATANNNATATGGGGATCTATTCGTATATGAGGATCTTGCTAGTACCTTTACCTTTTTGAGAGGCGGTGCTTTCGAGGTTTCGGGCTTTGTTACCCTGCCCATACGGTGGACCTTACTTAAGACTGTTCTCCTGCACATCAGTTATATTGTGGTTTCTTAGTTTCTTGACATAGTTACCACATAGGTTACTTGCCGGGGTTATTCTCAAGGTACCCTGGGTCAGATAAGGGTCAGACAACACACAACCTTTATGGAGGATTACCTCTCTAGGGGGATCTGATCGACTAGTTGTTAATCCCATGAGGACCATTATAACTAATTATGATACCTCCGATGTTTTGAAGGGAGTCTCGGGCCCCTCTTGGGAAAGGCATACCTACTTTAGGGAGGGAGGCCCCTTTCAACCACTTTATCTTCTTTGTGTGCATATGGGCCTTTTATTTATTTTGGTGTGATCCATGATTACTAGTCAACCTTAGGATTTGTTTTTATATCTCAATTCTTGAGTCATCGTGGAGCCAGACCAGCTTCCCCACAAGTCTCGTCGTTTGTTACGATTACCACTGCATCTTGAGTCTTTGCCTTCTAAAATGTGTAAGGTTATCAAACGTGGTACACACACCTCCACTTACCAGACTTGTGATCATGCAAGGATGAGTACTGGATCGAGTTAGAAATATAATGGGAGTACTTAGACTCCCATACCCACTATAGTTAACGGTACTCCCTCGACACCTTCAACCACAATAGTTGTAGTGACAAAAGTTCCCATCATCACTCTCGTCCGACCTATAGTGAATGCTCAACCTATAGTCATGAACCCTTTTGGGTCCCTTTATCACTCATCAGGATATAATATTTAGTCCATCCCTATGACGTCTAGCCCTTTTTCTTATGGTATGTCGAATTTCACATCACAATTTTCATCCTCCATCCCAAAATCTAATCTAAATACTAGTATTAGACATGGGGGCATGGCTCCTCCACATACTGCATTTTCTTTTGGCGATGCTCATATCCCACAAATGACTCCTACATTTGGAGGCCTTCCTCCTTTTCACCCCAGGTCTAATCCTGGTCCTAATGATCCTGGATGGAGTGGTTAACCTGGTGGACAAGTTGTTTCTTATGGTCCGTCCTTTACACCTACCTGCTCTACATCGATTCCAACCAACACGTTTGAAATGACAAATCCACCTCTATCATTCAGATTCACACTTGAGGGATGTTAGTTTCATACCTTGGGAAACCCTCAATCTAGAGCTACTTTGGCTGGAAGAAACTTTTACAGCCCTCATCAAAATGTTCCTATTGGAATGCTTCCCAACCAACCCTTCATGAATTAGTTTGGAGGAGGCTCTTACAATCCCAAACAAGGCCATGATGCATACCAAAAACCTAGATGGGATGTGAATCCCCAATAACAATATTTCCCGGGAGCTTGGGGCCAGATGTCACAACCCCGTATCCATTTTCTAGCTACACTCAATCTACTAGACTTGTCTAGATTAATGAATGATCCTGTGCATCATGATCTGCCATGGCCCCCCATCCCCACCAAGATTCTTTCAGATATTTTGAAATTCGAAGGAAAGATTGGTGAGGATCGTGGTGATCATGTCACTACTTTTCATCTTTGATGATCTTCTAATTCCCTTAACGACGATTCTAGAATCTATTTGTTTAAGATTGTTTCAATGCACCGTCATGGGGGTTGCAATGAAATGGTACATAGAGATACCAGGGGGGACGTACAAAACTTTCAATCAGTTGGTATTAGTCTTCCTCAACCACTACCAATTGTCGGTTCATTATGATGCCAACATAGAACTTTTGTCAGCCTTCTGTCAGGACAAATCCACCCATATCTCGGATCACATCCAAGAGTGGCGTAGACGAAATAGGTTTATCAAGGCTTACATACCTCCGGAATTCCTACTATAGTGGTTCCTTAAGTCTCTACAACCTTATATTTCAAAGGATGTTTCTACATCTGGGGATACATCTGAGGAAGAAGCTAGTTTTAAAGACCAACAATTAGATCTTATATATGCTTAGTCTGTGATGTTATATGAAATTCTTCTAGACACATTGAGGTAAAACTATGACCCTAGAAAAAATCTTGGGCCTCATGCCGATGACATTGTAGGCTCCACAAATGTGAAATCTGCAGACTTGGTGATAAGCTAGTTGAAATATTTGTCTCTAAACCAGTCTGTAGGAGGGATAACTTTGTTTGTGTCCTCCACTCCCACTCAGTTGACGAATGTACATTATGCGCAATCGTCAACCAACCCGAATGGTAACCAACAACCAAAAGGGAATAAAAAGAAAGGACGTGGTAATAATCGTAAGGGTGGGAAGAATAATAATAAACCCTAGGACAACGGTAATAATGAGAAGTTGAATAATATTGTTTTTGACGGCAAGAAAGAAAGGCGAAAGGTGAATTTTCCCTGCAAGATTTGTACAGATGATCACCTTACCTACTTCTTCCCCAAACTTGCAGAAGCTTCGAGGCTTTTATATATATCACTGCTTGTGCTGACTAATCCTTTTGCACATAATCAAGACATGGCCTTGAGCTCCTCGAATGCCGAAAATGTAGCGAGTGGAATTCAAAACCCACCGAAGCAAGATGGTGACTGTCTATGCATCAATATGGTTAAGTCTGAGATTAATGTAGCCACTCGGTCTCATGATTATAGTTCTTCACAGAATGTACCTAGTATGGAGTCTCCCCCTCCTCTAGAGATGCCTTTATATATAGAAAAAACCAGAGCCCCTGCCTCATATTCTGAAAGGAGTACTCAAGCACTCTACCCACAATCATAATGCTAGAGCCGCCCAAAATTAATCTATTGTTGAGGATGCGGGTCAAACCCCTTGTGCCATGTTGGCTCTGGAGGTACTCTAGACATGCCATTTATAGAGGAATACCTTCTTATTTCTGTTAGGAGCTCTAGATCCCAGTGGCTCAAAGGTTATCAAGTTTGATGTCATGGATGTGAAGCCTTGCTTTCTTTATCATGTGGTATTCCAAATCCTCGTGGGTTACTCAAAGTATACCATAAAACATATTGTTATTGATGAAGGCACTGCAACATGTGTGATGTCCCTTGTCTGTTGGAAATCCCTCGGCTCTATGATCCTCTCTCAATATCCAACCATGTTGATTTCTTTTGATGGTAGTTATTTCCACCCTCAGGGTATTCTTCCTGCCTTCCCAGTCCAGTTAGGTGGGAAGACAGTGGAGGTGGATGTCGAGGTGGTTGATGCACCCCTCAACTATAACTTGTTACTAGGATGTAATTGGACTTATGCTATGACTACAATCATATGGTCCATATTCTATGCTCTTTTCTTTCCTTATGATGGGAAGATCATGAAAATAGACTAGTTGTCCTTTGCATATGCTATCCCCAATGCATCAGTTGGACTGTTGATCCATGTGATCAACAATTCTCAACCGACAGCTGAGATTATCGGTGTCAGTATGTATTTATCCCTTATGGGTACCTTCAATTTCATGGCACTGATTCATCATATCTATGCTAGGTCCAGTAGGTTTGCTTCGTCAATGAGGTCTGTTCCTTTCCTCACTTCATATTTTAACGATCCTTAGACCCTACCTTCCTCGACTGCATATTATGAGGGTCAGTCACATACTGGAATGGATATGCCACTATCGGGATTAGAGATAGTGTATCAAGGTGTTCTTGACTCTTTTGTTGATTTGGACCCTGTCACCTAATAGACGGATGAGGAGGATCATGGTGTCAAGCCTGTATGGGCCACTTCATCGTCTTTCTCACATGAATTCCTTGATGATACTTTACCCTTGGATGAATAAATTGTAGATACCATGAATGGTTTTGAAAGGCCATGGGATAATATTCACCATCACTCTTATTTTCTACCAGATCTTGCTATAATCGAACAAGATGATTTTAGATCTACCTTGAGTGAGATAGTCAGTCACACCATAGTTCCACTTGATACACATGACATTTATGTTGAAGGAAACATGGTGAGTATCTATCCTACCATTATGATCGATATCTCTTGTATTCCTGGAAAGGTTGAAAATGTATACATCAGTGCATATTGTTCGCCAGAAGAAATTCTGATCTACACCGAGATCTTCAAATAATTTCGTGATGTATTTGCTTGGTCATATGAAGAGATGCCATGGATTGACCCTTGAATTGTTGAACATGATATTAAAACATACCTGGATGATAAACAAATTCAGGAATGCCTTAGAGTTGTCAATCCTACGAAGGCCCCTACTATTAAGGAAGAGGTAGAAAAACTGCTTAATGTTGCCTTTATATACCTACTTTGCTTGGCTAAATGGGTATACAATATTGTTCCTGTGAATAAAAAGTAAGGAACCATCTGGATATGCATGGATTTTCGAGACCTGAATAAGGAATGTCCTAAAGAAAACTTCACGACACCCTTCATTGATCATATTCTTGATGAGCATGCAGTGAGAAAATTTGTTTCTTTTATGGATGGATTTTCAGGGTATAACCAAGTCCAGATTGAGCTCAAGGACCGACATAAGACGTCATTTATTTGTCCTTGGGGTACATTTTCATTCCGAAAAATGCCTTCTTGCCTAAAGAAAACTGGAGAAACCTTCCAATGAGCTATGACATCACATTTCACTATCTCAAGCATATAGTCGAAGCCTATATCAACGATATCCCTACTCACTACCGTAAGAGAGTGGATCACCCTACCCACCTTCAACTAGTTTTTGAAATATGCCTCCATTACTGCATTCATTTGAACCCTCATAAATTCATCTTTTGTGTTAGGTCAGGTCGACTTCTAGGATTCTTAGTCTCGGAGACTGGGATCATGGTGGATCCGTTAAAGGTTGAGGCAATACTTTGATTGCCTCCCCCATGCATTATTCGTCAACTTCAATATTTATAGGGGAAATCTAAATTTTTACGATGGTTTATAGTGAACTATGTCAATATTACTAAGGGTTTCATGTGTCTCTTAACAAAGGACACTCCTTTTATTTGGGATGAGTGAGCCCAATAATCCTTTGACGCTTTGAAGAAAGCCTTGGTATCGACACCTCTGTCGAAGTCTTCGGACTACAGTAGAGATCTAAAGTAAGTAATCTCTACTGTAATCTCTACTTTATATCAGTAGAGATCTAAAGTAAGTAATCTAAGTTAGTTACATTCCTACCTCACAGTTCCAATCTTGAACAATGCCTTGTACACCTAGAGAGTCTAGATGAGCAGTGTCGAGGCGCCTCCATTGCTATCGAAGAAAATAAACGACGTGTCAAGGTCCATAATGATAAGTCTGTCTATCCTTGGTAGTACATTGAGGGTGACTTGGTCCTTCTGTACGACCAATCCAAAGAACCACTGGGGGAAGGAAAGTTCAAACCCATGTGGCACGGTCCCTATATCGTGTGACATGTCTTACAAAAAGAAGCTTATGAATTAGAATATTATAAAGGGAATATGTTGGTTGAGCCTAGAAATGGGATCTACTTGAAAATATTTTACGCTTGAGCCCCAATCTTGGGTGTAACTCTTTGTATATTGATGTATTTTAGTGTATATATCTTTTCCCCCTTTCTTATCTTCATCTTGATTATCAAGTTTTCCCTCAGTTGGCACATGTCAACAAAGTCTCCGGTCTACTTAGAATTCGCATATGGGGCCAATCCTCATATACAAAACTTGGATTCCATCGCTTGGGTTCTTTACTCACCTAAGTGTCTACTGGTGTCTTTAGGTGGCATTTTCCTAGGGCCATCAGCAAATAATGTGGCCAAATATAGTGTCTCTATATAAATTTTATGCGATGCCATTTCAGATGGTATTTTCTCTTTAAAATTTCACCTGGACTCCTAGTTAGTAGTATGTTAGTTGAACGACAGTTAACATGAGCGAGACCTTACTCTACTCCAATGATTCTTACATGTATGAATTTTGGAACGACATTTTGATTTTATTATTTATCATCACATACCTCGAAGTTCTATTTATGTATCTGATGCATATGTTAACTTTGTTTTAGTTTGTCATTTTTCACATAACTAAAGCAAAGAAAACACTTTCATCAATGTACACATTGTAATATAAGTAAATCTGAATACCAATGTTTTTATATATATTTCATCTCTCCAAAAATATTGTGTTATAGTACAAATTGGGGCTCACACCCTCAAAATACATATACGACCGATCAGTACAATAATCACAACATCTACACCTATGGCACTAGATGTGTGTCATGATAACATACTATGGCATTTGTGAGACGTCGAAATATTCATACCCACGCATGGGGAACACCTACCACCTGCCACTGCATTGCCTCCAGTAGATCCTCTACGTGAACCATGGGAATCCTTTGCATCAAATGAGACAGGTTTCCCTGCATGTTTTGAAGCACTCTATCGGCATCCCCTCCCGCTGTCTCATCTCCCTAGTGCCTCCACCAGTGTCATGGAATTCTTTCTGACCTTCATGGACCCACATATGCATCACATACATGTTTAGTTAGTACTTGACGTCATCCAAAAATATTTTTGTTTTCTTCTACAAAAATAAAAAAAAATTAAATATTCAAAACTTTTTCATACCTATGTCTCTGTAGGTGGAACTTGGTGGTAACAACATGTTCGGACCTCCTCTGAATGCAATCCCTGCATACGGGTAGTCATCCATATCCACAACCTATCGACTCCACTAGAAGAAAAACTCGTTGTTGTAGGGTGTTGGAACCCTACCACCCCCCTTTCGCCTCATTCCCTTGGTCCACATACCATGGATAGATCACGAGGTCCATGTGGAACAATATTGACTCTAGGGCCCAATCCTAGAACCCGCTCGAAGAAAAAAATACATAGGATAGACATGAACCTGAAGTTCCCCTTTATACCCAGTTTGCATTATGTTAGCTGACTCTTCATGTTGGCCAGTAGTGAGGTGCACCAGTCATAAACTTTGTATCACAAGCACTCCATTGAATAGAACATAAGTGGCCTCGATGCCTAGTTCAAAGAGGTTGACCCTGTGATCTGTGTCAACACTAGGACAACAATCTTGAGAGTTGGCTCCCTACCTTCTCGGTCCCTGCAATGCAATGAGTGGCTATGTATTCCTTTATGTTCATGCCACTCTTAGCTCCTCAGGATTTGAGGTTGACCACCTCACCCTGATGTGACAATATTGTCAAGAAGTATATGTCCTCAACTTCAATCCTTAATGGTTTCCCATCAAGGTTGAAGGTCTTTATATCTGGATCCCAGAAGTTCACTAACATTTGGAGTAGTCTCACTTGAGACCTCATACCTTTGAGAGCCCAAAACTTATACAACCCATATATTTGTAAGGCCATATTGGCTCCTGGATCTCTCTCCACTACAACATCCACCTCTTCATGCTCTCTTTCTCTCCACTCTAGCACCATCCTACAAGATTAAAATTTGATTTAGTAACATTTTAAAAAACTTATACACAGAATTGTACGTGACCTACATATTACACAGTCGTGTATAGGCATGCTTATACGCTGGCTATTTTGCATACATTCATATATAGGGATGTGTATACTCAACCCAATGATCTATAGCCCGCGTATACCCTAGTTTCTAAGTTTCACCGTGAAATACTCAAAAAAGGAGACATAATTGAAAATATTAATCCACTAGAAATAAAGAGAGGAGAAAGATCAATTACCTGGTCTAGATGGTTATTGATTCCATCACTCGTGGCTCCCGCAATCAATAGTTGAAATTTGGGGTCAATTTGGTCCAAAATGCACTATTTGGGTAAAAAATACAAATGGTATAGTAAAATTGTATTTTTCTACTATTTATAGAAAAAATTTACCCACTTTGCATAGTTTTTACTAATATTTTGGCCTAATGGACTAATACGACAGTGGATGGAGTTGGTTTTCGTGGTTTTATCCATGGATTCTTGCAGTTTATAGCACCATGTCACCCGTTCATTACTTTGGAAAGGTATTTTCATCAACCAACATATAGGATAGGTCATCAATCCATTTTGCACATTTGCATCATCCTATGACTATATCTCATATGCCTTAGATATGAACCCATTAAGTAGCAACACAAAACCTTATTTATACAACTAGAAGTGTCATTATTGAATGGTAGAAACTTACCAAACATGGATGCCCTAGTTATATCCTCTGCACCATTTCGTGCCCATGCAGAGATTTATGTCCGTAGGGTCGGGAGTCCCTTATAGATAATATATGAATTTTCCTTTGAACCTCATTTATTGCTCTTAATCATGCTAACCTATACCTAGCGAGACTCCCAACGAGTCTGATTTAAGCTCTTTTCTGACTCTCTAAAAAAGAAAAACTATTGCCGAGTGACCTTGTCTCTTTCACGCTCGTAAATTCCATTTGAAAGGATATCTATCTGGTGTAAGTTTACCCTTTTTTCAAACCAAGTAGACTAAATTTATGAAAAAAGGACATTTTTTTGCATTAAGTTGTAATTGCATCTCATTCTCTTGCTTGCAGTATCAAGCCTATTACCAGTTCTCTCTTTTTCTTTATAATCCTATCACCTCAACAGTTTGCATCATCAGCCAAGCAGAGCCTTGTTTATATCCTTTGCATCTTGACACCCTATACCCAAGAGGAAACATTCCCCCGAGTGTCCATATCTTGCATGCACCTCCTTGCATTAAGCATAGGTATGTTCCACTGTTGGAACTAGTTTCTTACTAGTGACACACGTTTCCTCCTCCGTATCATAGAATTCATTTGACTATGAAAAAGAAAAAAAATATGGGAAGGAAAAGAATATTATCTTATATTGGTAGCAATCATGTCGCCTTTGAACAAAGCACAAACTTTTTAGTCCAGTTGTCATCAAAATTTTGGGTTTAGCATGATCTTAGGAAGTTGAGATTGTTACTTAGAGTTTACTCCCCTAACCGGTTACTCTTCCAGTCCCTATGGAGAGTTTGATTGGTGCCTCCTACATCACAAAGTTTCATCATTGAGTCTATGCTACCAGAGTCTTCCACATGTCTCATGCTCTTGTTCAAAGGATGTCTATTATCCTATGTCAACCATTCCTTAGAAATCTTAACTTTGCATGTTGGCCATACCCTCAGTGATTCTCGGAGTTACATGAAGTTGTTTTCCTATCATGCACCCTGGTCCTACTTTCATCATTGGTAGGTAACCTTGAACCCAACAATCGACATTTCATCATTGGCCCCTGACTGGGGGGTTTCCCTTATGTTTGATGACAATAAATCTATTCACACATTGGGATTCATGCAGTCTCTTGGATGTCATTATCCTTACTGGTGGTTTCCTCTCCTTTTTCAAAAAATTTCCTTATTGTCTGCTATTCAAAGAGTATTTTCCATGTACCGCTTACATCTGGTGCACATGAAAGATGCATAAGGTTGTTGGTTCATGAATATGTTCTTCGTCTAAATTTCTTCAAATCATCAAGCTCCTTCTTTTTACCTCATGATGAATGATGAGAGATGCCTTAGTTCTCTCCTTTTAGTGGGTCTCCTTCCATCGACTTCAGGCCATCTATTCTAGAAATGAGGCATAGAGTCCTATGAGTACTTACATGCTTGCAGTCATTAGTGGCAAGTTCTTCCGCAATCGATAGTTGGGAATACATAAATTTCTCCTAATGGATGGATTCTTAAAGTATTCGACCTCAACACCTTTATTCACACTTGTAAGAATGTAATTGGTTCCTTGATACCTACTTTCATTATCAGTAGGTTGTGTCACGTTTGTTAATGGTATACCTTAATGACTAGCAATCAAACGAAGTCTCATTATGTTCGACCTCAACTCCTTTATTCACATGATGTAGACTTGCACCTTTGGCAGATCATGTAGAAGACTTGAAGACATCGGCTCATAGCCCCAGCTTTTCTGAGTTGTTCTTATCTTTCATTGGACTAGTACCTATGTGACTTCAGTGACCATGGGAGATTAGATTGTACTCCATTGTATATAGATATATTCAAATTTGTTTTGAGACTAGTTTTATTGGGCCTTGTTCGTGACTATGAAAACCTATGGCATGTATCCACCTTTGTATTTCCTATTCATGTCCATGGACAATTGTTTGGTATATTTTCACATGGATCTGCAATATAATTCAAATTGGCAGCGTTGTGCGCAAAGTCAATACAGATTGTAATATTCTCATGAGAAACTAGTTCGTCCAACTGGGTCTCCATTACTCCACTTCTGGGTACTATAATGTATTTCAGCCATCGTAGATACTCCTCTAACCTCACGCATTATGGGGCATCTTTTATAGGAAAATTTTACTCACCCTATGAAAATTTGCTTAGAAGGCCTTTTCCATTTCCATATGCAGACTTGAAGTCCCTTTTTGCAGTTCCCAAATCTAAAAATAATAACTTTCCACATATATGTTCCCTAACTATTATACATCATGCATATATGCAGGTTGCACCATTACATCATGCGTACATCTAGTTTTTTGCCCAAAATTAAAAAAGGTGTCGGATTTCCATGTCATGTCACGAGATCCATGATCCTTGACCTTCCATATACTGGAAATGTTCTGAATCAACCTTCAGTTCCATTTGAAGGATATAAATGGGCCATATCCAAGATATGGAAATGAGGAGATGAATTCAACTTTGAGAGAAAAGTTACTCTGGAGAAATTATTCACTTCATATTGAGTCTGCATCCATTTATCCTTTTAAGTCTAAACACATTGTTCAGCCCTCAACCTCTTCCCTACTTGATTGAGAACCTCATTGTCTTTCTTATATGAGCTTGCCTTTGGTGGAGGATTGAAGTGGTGGAGGCCCAGCTGGAAGGGACTTAGTTTCTCGGTTCCGAATCGTGCTAACACAAAAGTTTGTCATTCATAAACTTTTGTTGATTACATTTTAATAGAAATACTCTTTTCTCGTCCAATTAATATCTTGAAAATATTTGAATTGTTATTCCATGGGCATATTTGTTATGAATATTGATGGATTATGTTATTGAATGTGTTAAATTTATATATTATCACCATATTCTTGCATATTTTGGTTGTTGAGGACAAGCTTCATGTTCGTGCTCTTTTCGTCAATGTGTGAGCAAAAAGTGAGCACTTACATGCCTAGTTGGGCTCTTCTAGTCATGACAGCTGTAATGAAAAAGGTTAGAAAGAAAACAATAGAGATATTAACAAGAATTAAACAAGAACTAAATAACAACATGAGCATAAAAACAAAAAACTAAAAACAAGTGACAATGGAACAAGTTCACCAATAGATAGGCTGATCTGATTA
>JZKD02S0177478.1:56234-81034 GCA_000966675.3 Picea glauca
TACAGAGATAATATGTTCAGAAATCCAATCTGCAACATAACAATTCCTCTCCTTTGGCTTAGAGCTATCACTCAATTTATATGATTTTTACATTACAAATTTGGATCTAGAAAATACAATCCAAATAAAAACCATTTTCCATCAATATAGGTCGAGTACAACCACATAACTAATCAAGGAAATGTATTTCCCATGAATCTAGGCATGATCCTAGAATTTTTGGAAAATTGTCAATGATTTAGGATGAATCGTTCCCCCTGAGCTAGAGGTCCATATGTGTGAGATATCGGTATTTTGGCACAGGTGTTCGAATGAAAACACCACTCTGGACAAAATCCATGTCCCCAAATTTTGAGATTCATCGTTATCTGCCCGAAAATCGAGGTGAAAATCCAGTACCGGAATGCTGGTACCGGAATCCTGTAGGTAGGTGTTTAGTACCGGAATACACACAGTCACACCATGAGTACCAGATTAGGTGAATGACTTGGTAATGAGATAACACAAATAATGATGGTACCGTATTAGGCACCCAGGAAGTACTAGATCAATGTTGCTTAAGAGTCAAATGATTAGGACCATACAAAATCATGCATTTAATTGAATTAACTCAAGAAAAACTAAACAAATCATGCCTTAATCATAAGTTACCTCTTATGCACATGAACAAGATCATCAAGTGTATTTATGGAGGAAACAAACAAGTATATACTCATAGAATAGGTAGAATAGGCTCATATAGAGGGTAATATAGGGTAATAAAGGTGTCAAAATGGAGACTCAACATTCCCCCATGCTTAAGTCATTGCATGTCCTCATGCAACAATGATCTTCAAAATTTCAAAATTGATGGTACTCCTCACTCGATCAAGCATTCCCTAAAGTTATACCTTTCATCATCTCCTTAATTTCTCTTTTAAGTAACCTACTATACAGTATAAACTTCATGGCCTATGCTTCACACTTCTTACCCATGGAAAAGTAGTTATGACGGAAAAGTGGAGTCGTGAGTAATAAATTAGATTTGTTAGTGATTTGGCGTTAAGTCTTATCCAATTTGTTGTGGATCATAGTTAGGAGAAAGGGATAGATGTGACTCTAATATGATTATAGGATAGTGTCCAAGAGTTTTCATAATGACTTTGACTAATAGGCCCCCCCTGGCTAGATTACCTTTAAAATAAAAGTGATATAAACATAGTTTTAGATATCATTTGAAGAGAAGAACACATAAAAGAATACATCCCAAGATGATTAACTCGTTTCTTATCCAAGTTTTTAGATATGAAGCTATTCTTGCTTAGGTAAGGTGAATGACATATACTAAGGGTCCCACTTCTCATGAAAACCTATTTATTTTAAAGATAGAATTCTAAAGTGGATACTTGGAGGTTCTTAAGAACATCATCCAAGAGATATAAAGGTCATCTCCTAGCCTTGATTTGATAATGATTTCTTCATAATGAGACCCAAGGGTTTTTGTTCAGTTTTAGGTGTGACACTTTATGTTTTTCAACTCCCTTTACCTAGCATAGCCCCGCTGCCAGCAGGCCTGTTCAGTGCCCCGATGAGTTTACCTTAGTACCATACAAGCATGGCCCCACTACCAGCAGGCCTGTTCAGTACCTCGGCGGGTTTACTTGTACTTTCTGATACTTCCTTTTGATTATATTAATCAAAAGATTTAGAATGATGTATATTGTTCATTGACAGTTTTAGAGTATAAGGAAGGTAGGTGGTATGAGAGTATTTTAGATTTATTAGGCACATAATTGATTGTTTGGAATTATCCCAAGGGTGACATCATCCACATTCAACTTAAATCTGATCTATTCAATGTATAATGGAACATCTTGGATAATGACTAAGAGATCCTTCTAGTTAATCCTATTAGGGTTCTCATGAAAGTTCATTGCAGTTTTGCAAGGGCGGCCCACCACATGAGGTTTTCATCAATACCTCCCAAGAAAAACTTGTAAAGATAAACTTGAATAAGAACTTATTGAATCAACTAGGTTAGTATTAAACACAATGGTGTCACCACTTTTCAATGGATATTTCAATTAGCAATCACTTTTTCATCATGATGAGCTAATAAGACAAGCACACCCATTATCATATAGAGATAAATGTGGAAATATCTTCTTAAAGGATAGCAAGGATGATTCATTTAGGGGTGAGTGTATAAATGTAGGAGGAAGATGTACATGAGAGTAAATAACAATTCAACACAAGACTTAAATGATCCTTGATAGAAAGAACATGAAAAGACTAGCCCATACCTCCAATTACCTGAAGTGAAAACAATATTAAGCACATGATGAAGATCATATCACTTTGGCATCAGTACTAGATAAGTAATGGAATAGGACGTTACTGGAACAAAAATTTTTAGTACTGGAATAGAGCAGTACCAGAACAAAATTCTGCAACACTGAAACAAAAGAGTATCAGAACAGAAAAAGTAAAATAAGTAACAAGGGGCAGAAACAAAGTGACATGATGAATGATTTCTATACGAGATGTATACGAGGGCTTGCAAAAGTTCATGGTAGGAAGTGTGCAATAATTGAGGACATGAGGATGTATGAGAGTAACCACATGCTTAATACATAATTAGTCTAATTCCTTAATAAAATGAAAAAATGTTGAGTTTATACATCCTATTACTTGAAGCATTTAAATTGAGAAGAAAAAACTTTGAGTATAGGATAAGGACTACCAACACCTCATTACCAGTACCGGTTCACCTTAGTACCATATGAACACAGATTTCATTTTTCCCAGTACCGGAATAGCACAAGCCTTCTCCTTTAGTACTAGATGAGCACAGAGCCTCTCCTATAGTACCGAATGAACACGGTTTTTTTTCCAGTACCGGATGAATGCAGACCTTCTCCCACAGTACCAGATGAAAGCAAATTTTTTTCCCAGTATCGGATGAACACATATTTTTTTTCCAGTACCAGATGAATGTAGATTTTTTCCCAGTATCGGAATAGCACAAACATGTTATCTAGTATCGGATCACCACACAATTTCATTCATGTACTCAATGAGAATTTGGACAAGGTACCCTGGGGTAGTGCTCTGTACTCTGGAACTTTGTAGGATTCTCTTTGTAGAAGTTGTTGGTGATTTATGCAAACTGGAATTTGTAGGCTTCTCCTTGTGGTTGACATACTCTGAGTATCAAGTTGTAGAATATGCTAGCAATCATTATTGCTGCAGGAAGAAACATATGAATTTGTTCTATTGAAATATCATGCTGGAAAAACACTACTTTTGTTGCCACTTCCATTTTATTAGAAAATAAACCTAAATCCTACTGTCTCAGCAACCACTCCCCCATGCTTGAGGTTTTTCATGGCATCATGCAAACAATGTGATAAGCTAAAAAACGGGTTGCTCAGAGGGTTGCGAACATCTACTAAAATCAAACCAATAGAACTAATTAAGACTAGATTTTTATTCATGCTTAAAAACATAAAATTTAGGGAAAATGTCAAAAGTTGAATTATTAGCTATGACTAAAATAGTTTGGAATTAACATTCAGTTTCAAATTTCATTAAAAATATCACTTAATTAATCATTCTTGTGAAATAGTGGTCTTAAAATAGATAGGTAAAGATAAAGCACAAATGCATCATTTTTAACAACTTAAGGAAATAGAAGAATTTTGAAGAAATAGGTCATGAATCACTCCCTTAAGTGTTATCTTCCATTGACAAGGATGCCTTCTCTGCTTTTGAAACCCTTTCACTATTATGTGTGCATTAAGAGGATGAAGAGATTCTCTTCTCATAAGATTCCAAAAAAAATCATCATAACTTTTAAAAAGAAATCTACTATAGGGACAAAAGATCTTAAACTGATTGCTTTATTAGCTTTTGACATTCCCATTTATGAAAAGTATGAAAGATAGGCTGCATTGCAACATTTATTTATTTATTTACTATCCTAGTCTAATTGAACAAAATAAAATTTATTTCAAGTATAGGAATACTTCCAATGAAGCCATGTGCGTAACAGGGTTAGAAATATATCCATACTCTGGTTTAAAAGATAAACTTTAATGCATATCGGAGTATGAAGACCAGCTGCTTTGATGATGAGATAAAATAATAATGAAAAGTAAAAGAGTAGTGTGATCTAACAACTAATTGGAACCATCTTTCAATAGGATCAAGATATTATCGTTTCTCTTCTTTGTTTAGGTCACACAGCATGTCCTTCTTTTCCATGCTACACAGATTATCTTCTTCAAGATGATTGGTCTTTGGAGTACATACAGGATCTGCTAAGAGGCATGCTAAGAAATCCTCAATCTCAGGTTCCAATGGTTTCTTTCCATTGAATTCTATCCATTATTCTTGATTCTCCTCAAGAAATTGACAATAGGAATCCGAAGGGACTTCTAAATCTTCTTGTACAGAGACAACTAAATTCTTGTCTACTGTCAAGATATGCTCTTCCTGAGAGAAAGATATCCTAGATGCTGCTAGAATGCGAGAAAGTTATTGGAGTAACATTCTTCAATCTCTTGATCATCCTTGAATTACTCTAGTTGGTTGATGATCCCTGTCTTGCAACACAACTTAGTACTCGGGGGTTCTTACAACACCCCAAAAATTATTTATCATCAAAGATTTGAATATTAAAACTAAGAAATTAAAACTATTTGCAAAAATAAAACACACCAAACTTGAACTCCTTATGTTACTGGGACCCTGTTGTCACTAGGTTATCGGTTTGCACAAGTTAGCCCATCATGAAAACACATTTTTGCATAAAAGAAGGAAAAACACACTTTCATTAAAAGAAGAGAGGAAAAACTAACTTTGGAGCAACCCCACCAAAGTAGATGTGTGGGCTCTTCCCGCACATCTTATCGTCTTCTCTTCGCCCTTAGGTCATCTATAAAACCAATCCAAAACCATTAAAGCAATCTAATCCAAATACTACCTATTACCGTTTAGAACTCCCCGACAACGATGCCAAAATGTTGGTGCAATTATTTGCATAATATATTACCAAACATAAATTATCAACTGGAATTTGTAATCAGTAGAGTTGATGCACTATATGTGCCGATAACAGATAGGTTCCTATTTCTAATGAGTATAGCATAAAGAAGAAACAATCAATACCAATACTTTGTTTTACAACTTTTTAATCTATCTTCCTCACACAACGTAAAGATCAGAAAGCAAAACTCATAAACAGAATCCAAGAAGCATGTGATCTAAAGGTTCTTGCTTAGGTAATGAATCTGTCCATTTATAATATCATGAAATAAAAAGATGGACTTTGAATATGTCCCCTGTAGCAACCAATTTCAATAGTAAACTATACTCGATTTTATGCACATAGTATTCAAAAGGAAATCACTCATAACTTAATCAATTCTGGAAGAAACTATTTGTCCCTGGATAAGAAACACTAGGTGTATTAAGATTCTCCATTTAATGGTCCATGTAGGGTGAATGATGGGATATTAATTGTTCCTGTACTTGCAAAATAGAAACAAATGTTTAAACATACAACTTAGCAAATGATTGTTCACACACACAAGAATAATAAATGCTCGCTTAGAAATTATGAACATCTACATACTTATCACAAACCTATATTGCACATTGTCAAACGGATGACTGAAATGCAACATAAATGAATTATACTAACTTTTTTACAATTATATTATGAAATTGTTTCACTCACACACAAATAGAATTATATTCATAGAATAATTACAAAGAAGCTTACCTTGGTTGGATCGATGGGCCCTTTCCGTGCCAACAAGGAAGATCAAAGAAACTTACATAACATTAAACTTTACAGAACACATGGAATTGATGAATTTAACTTCATATTAATTCTTCAGCAAGTATGTTTACAGAGATAATATGTTCCAAAATCCAATCTGCAACATAACAATTCCTCTCCTTTGGCTTAGAGCTATCACTCAATTTATATTCTTTTTACATTACAAATTTGGATCTAGAAAATCCAATCCAAATCAAAACCATTTTCCATCAATGGAGGTCGAGTACAACCACTTATCTAGTCAAGGAAATGCATTTTCCATGAATCTAGGCATGATCCTAGAATTTCTGGAAAATTGGCAATGATTTAGGATGAATCGTTTCCCCTAAGATGGAGGTCCATCCATGCGATAGATTTGGATTCTAGAACATGTTTCCAAATGAAAACACTGCTCTGGACAAAACCCATGTCCCCAAATTTTTATATTCATTTTTATATTCCCATAAATCGAGATGCAAATCCAGTACTGGAATGTCGGTACCAAAATCCTGTAGGTAGGTGTTCAGTACCAGAATACACAGAGTCGCACCATGAGTACTGAATTAGGTGCATGAATTGGTATTGGAATAGTGAAAATCATGATGGTGCCATATTAGGCACCTAGGTAGTACTATATCAATTCTTCTTAAGATTCAAACGATTAGGATCATACAAAATCACACATTTAATTGAATTAACTCAAGAAAAACTAAACAAATCATGCCTTAATCATAAGTTACCTCTTATGCACATGAACAAGGTCATCAAGTGTATTTATGGAGGAAACATTCAAGTATATACTCATAGCATAGGTAGAATAGGCTCAGATAGAGGGTAATATAGGGTAATAAAGGTGTCAAAATGGAGACTCAACAACCCTTATAACTGATTTTGTTACCTCTGATCTTTAGCAGGGAGTTTCGGGCCCCTCTTGGGATAGTCATACCTTCTTTAGGGAGGGAGGTCACTCAGCCACTTTACCCTATTTACTTGCATATTGGCCATTTGAATTTTGGTGTGCTCTTTGCTTACTAGTTGGGCTTAAGAGTTTATACTAAGTTCTCTTTATCAAGGATAGCGGGGTTCCTTCGGCTCCCTCATTTACTACTACCCTCCCCATGAAATTCATGGGGGAAAATACATCTACTTTCTATAATGGTATGCAAAATTTTGGTACTCAGTCAATGCCTTGGGTCTCTAATCATTTTTCTCATGGTATTTCAGATATGTCTTCGCACTTGCCATCCTTTGTCTCACCTCCTTATGTGAATACAAGTTTTGGGTATGGGGGCATGATGCCTCCTTTTTCTCCCTCTCCATTTGGTGGGAGTCATATCCTTCAAACACCTCTTACGGTAGGAGGTTGGAATATTAATTCCTACAAATCCACTATGTGAGAAGTAAGTGCCCAAATAGGAAATATTTTTACTTATTACGCTCTGTCCACTTATCCTTCTTCCGCTATGTTGGTTCCTATGAACACTTTTCCCATGGAAGACCTTCGTCTGTCCTCTAGTGTTTCATTCAGGGGGAGTTATTTTTATAGTATGGTCAACCCCCCCACAAAGTTCCTTCGTCTAGGGGAAGCATATATCCTCACATGAGTAACCCTTATCATGTCGCTTTCTCTTCGCAAGAAGCTTCCTCAATGTCAATGCCCTTACAACCCTTTATGAATCAGTATGGAGGAGGATATTATCATGTCGAACAGGGACAAGGTTTAAACCAGGATCCTTCCTGGCCTGTAATTTCCCAAAACCAATATTTCCTTGGACCTTGGTCTCAAATGCCACAACTCACTATTTCCATTAGTCCAGTCACTGCCAGTTATACTAGAACTCCATAACCAACCTCTGCCAGTCATGTTGGAGATCGGTTGACGAACTCTGCAAGTCATTTTGATGACCTGGAACCATCCATTGCAAGTCATGTTGGGGGCACAAATCTAGTCATTTCTAGTCACACTACACATGCATCACCAACCTCTTCTAGTCATGTTGGGATTCATCACCGACCTCTACTAGTCATGTTGGAGATTTTCTACTAGCCTCTACAAGTCATGCTAGGATCATATCACCAGTTGTTGCTAGTCATGTTGGGGGAATTCATACGATGGAGAGGCCTAGATGTCTCAGACATAAGCCTAAATTCCTTTGCAGGACGTGCGAAGGAAGTCACCTTACTCATTTGTTTCCTGTTACCGTTGGGATACTTGAAGCGTGGGGCTCACCCAAGGGCCCTTCAGATTCTAAGGCATCTGTGGTTTCTCCACACCCTTTTTCTCCTTTGATTGACACAACAGTCATGCTGATGCAATATTCATGTGACCACACTCCCATTTTTTAGGGTGATGTGTCTTTGGTCCCTTTTATCATGCATCCTATTCAACCGATGGTTCATACAATAGTCATCTCAATGCAATCATCTGCTGACACCCCTCTTCCTTTAGGGGATGATGCACCTCTTGACATTGTTGTCTTGCATCCTATTCAACCAGCGGTTGTGTCGATGCAATATTCAACCGAAACCATCCCTATTTTTGGAGGTGATGTGTCTCTTGACTTTGTCATATCGCATCCTATTCAACCAATGGTTGAAGAAGTGGTCATGTTGATGCAATTTACGGTCAATCCTACTCTTCTAGTTCTAGTTCTAGTCATATACCTTCTATATCATGTTGTCATCATTCCTGATAATTCTCCTTATGAACACGAGAGAGTTTTTCTCTCACCGAGTATTCTCCCTTCAAGCCTTGAGGAAGTTCCCTTCGATTGGGAAGGTCTTGTGGGGTATCCAATGGCCCCTCCTATGTCTTTTCTAGTAAGAGACATTATCTGTGATATCACGGAGATGATATCCTTTGCTAGTACTTTATCCTCCTCGACTTGGAGAGATTTCGTTTTTCCCAAGATTATGTTGGTTATTTGTAAGATACTGACATTCCACAAAATTCCTACACGGGAGCCTTGGCCTCCCCCATTATATGCTACTTAGAACAACATCCACGAGTATCATTTAAGATCTTTTTTGAATCATCTAAAAAGTGAAAATATTGCCTAGTGAATTTATCCCTTTCACACTCCTTAAATTGGACTTGAAAGGTCGTGAGTCTTAGTTAAGCTCTTTTCCGACTCGTTATCAAAAAGTGAAAATATTGTTGAGTGAACTTGTCTTTTTCACACTCGTAAATTGGTTTTGAAAAGACATCTATTTGGCACAAGTTTATCCCTTTTTCACACCAAGTAGACTAAAAGACATAAAAAAGGACATTTTTTGGCATTAAGTTGTGATTTATTCTCATGCCCTTGCTTGTAGTATTGAGCCTATAGTCAATTCTCGCTTTGTGTTATAAGTCATTTGCCTCAACAGTTTTGCATCCTCAACCAAGTAGAGATTTGTTTATTTCCTTCGCAATTTGACACCTTATACCTAGGAGGGAACATTCCCCCAAGTGTCTACCTCCCACATGCACTTCCCTGGATTGAGCATAGGTATGTTCCACTGTCGGAACTAGTTTTGGTTACTTGCGACACTCGTTTCCTCCTCTATATCATAGCATTCATTTGTTATGAAAAAACAAAAAAATATGGGTGGGAAGGGAGTATTATCTTATATTGACAACAGTCATGTCACCTTTGAATAGAGCACAAAGTTGTTTGAGTCCATTCATCATAATTTTGGGCTTAGCATGGCCTTAGGAAGATGAGCTCATTATAAAGTCTTCTCTACCGAATGGTTACTCTTCCATTCCCTGCAGAGAAATTCATTGAGGCCTCCTGCATCTCATGATTTTATCATTGGGTCTATGCTGCCAGAGTCCACCATATGTCTCATGCTCTTGCTCAAAGGAAGTCTATCAACCTATGTTGGCCACTCCTTAGAACTCTTAAATTTTCATGTCGGCCATACCCTCAGTTCATCTTAGAATCACATGATACTTTAGTCCTATCATGCACCCTGACCCTACTTTCATCATTGGTAGGTAACCTTGAACCCAACAGTCGACATTTCATCATTGTTCGTTGACTGGGTGGTTTCCCTTATGTTTGACAAAAATACATCTATTCACACATCGGGATTCGTGCAGTGTCTTGGAGGCCATTAGCCTTATTGGTGGTTTCCTCTCCTTTGTCATTAGTTTTCATCATTGGCTGCTATTCAGAGGGTCTTTTTCGTGTATCGCTTTCACTTGGCACATGCGAAAGATGCACAAGGTCATTGGTTCGTGAACATGTTCTTCATCCGATTCCCACCAAACCATGAAGATACTTCTTTGTACCTCGTGCTCATTGATGAGAGATGCTTTAATGCTCTCCTTTCAGCGGGTCTTTTTCCATCGACATGAACCCATTTATTCTGGAAATGAGACCTAGAGTATTATGAGTACCTTGAGGCTTGCAGTCATTATTGAGAGTCTCTCTCGCCATCGACAGTTGGGAATACATCAATGTCTCTTGATCGATGGATTCTTCAGGTGTTCGACACCGACTCCTCTATTCACACTTGTAAGAATGTACTCGGTGCCTCGATACCTACTTTCATTATTGGAAGGTTGTCTCGCATTTTTTAACGGTATACATCAATGACTGGTAATCAAATGATGTCTCATCATGTTCGACCTAAACTCCTTTATTCACATGACATGGACTTGCACCTTTGGAGGATTGTGTAGAAGACTTGAAGACATCACTATGTGGCCACAAATTTCCTTAGTTGTTTCTTTCCTTTCATTGGAATAGTACCTATATGAGTTCAGTGATCATGGGAGATCCGATTGTACTCCATGGTATATAGATATCTTCAGATTGGTTTTGAGACTAGTTATATTGGGCCTTGTTCGTGACCATGAAAACTATTGGCATGTAACTACATTTGTATTTTCCTATTCACGGCCACAGACACTTATTTGATATATTTTCACATGGATTTGCAGTGTATTTTTGGCAGCCATGTATGCAATGTCAGTGCAGAATGTAATGAGCGATTGAGTTCATCCAGCTGGTTCTCTACCACTCTACTCCTGGGTTATTTATAATGTATTTTAACCATCACAGATACTCCTCTGACCTCACACATTAGGGGCCATCTATCAGAGAAATATTTACCTCACCCTATGCAATGTTGCAGAGAGGGCCTTGTTCCATTCCCCCATGTAGACTTACTTTCCCTAATTGATAAATCTAGAGACAAAAATAAATATTTTTCCACTTGTACGCACCTTGCAAGCTATACAACAAGCGTATACGCTGTCTTCTCCACTACATCTTACATACATCGGGATGTGTGCCAAAAAATCAGAATTAAATGTCGGGTTTCAGTGTCACGATAGGAGATCTCTGATCCTTGGCTTTCCATATACTGGAAACGTTCCGACTCAGCCCTTAAGTTACATTTTAAAGGCTATAAAGATGCCAATTCTGAGTTATGGAAAAGGAGAGAGAATTCAACTTTGAGAGAAAATTTACACTGGAGGAATTATTTACTTCATATTGAGTCTACATCCCTTTGTCCTTTAAGTCTGAACAGAGTGTTCAGCCCCTAAGATATCCCCTTATTGTTGGAGAACTTCTTTGTCTCCCTTACATGAGCTTGCCTTTGGTGGAGGATTGAAGTGGTGGAGGCCCAGTTTGAAGGAGCTCAGTTTCTTGGTTCCGAACCATGTCGACCTAGAAGTCTGTAATATTTTCACTTTTGCTGATCATTTATTAATACAAATACTCCTTTCCTATCCAATTGATATCGTGCAAATATATGAATTATTATCCATGGGAGTGTTTTTTTTGTATATTAATGGATTATGCTATCTAGTTTTCTAACCTTTTATATTATCACTATATTCTTGCTTTGCTTGTTTTTTGAGAACTTGTTGCAGGTATAAAGATTTGGATCAAAGTTCTCAATGGTGGACATCTTCAAATGTTTGGACGAGGTAGGCCTCTTTCTTATCTCTCGTGCACATTAGTTTATATATCTTATGCTGGAATTGAGTTGATTTATGCGGTCATACCTGTCTGTTGTGGTTCACCCTAGCCATAGAGATATTTTCCTCGTAACAAACCTCCCCTCGTTTTCGTAGGTATTCATAGTTTTACCTCATCCCTAGTACCACCATCTCACTCACCAGTGAGAGCAGTGGTTATTGGTTCCTCCTTTCTTGGTTTCACATTGTTTGGCATTTCAGGTCACACCACCCCATTTAATAGTCCTTCGTCCTCAAGAAGTGGATCTAAACCATAATACACCATGGAAAGACCACAACAACTGCTTGGATTTTTTGAATCTACTATGTTTGACGAAACTTACCGATGAACCAATTTCACATAATCCCACTTGGCTAGCTATGCCCACAAAAATTCCATCGAATATCCTAAGTTTGAGGGAAAATCAATCGAAGACCCTACTAACCATGTCATGACTTTTCACCTTTAGTTCTCATCCAATAACATCACATACGATTATGTTTGTCTATATTTATTCCAAATAACCTTAACTGGTCAATCCACAAAATGACACATGGATGAAACCTTAGGGTCTCATGTGAACTTCACATATTTATCCAAGTATTTCTTATCCTTTTTTCAGATTCAACCACATCATGACATGGGATTATAAATCCTCTTAGAATTATGTTTGACCACTTCTACCCATATCATGGATCATATCCACAAATGACATCAATGTTGGGGCCTATGTAAAATTGCAACTACTCTAGAGTTATGCCTAGATTGGTTCCTCAAATATTTGGTTACACATATTTCCAAAGATGTGGCTACCACAATGTGATAAAATAAAGAAGAGGCCATCATCAAATCCCAACACTTCGACTTAATTTATTCGTAGTTGGGGTATCTCTACACGGTGTTTCCCAATGCTCCAAGACCTCTCCCTTTTGGAGCATCCCACTTTGTAGATGATCTCATTGGATCCATGACCCATATCAACCCTTATGCTCACCCTGCACCTCTGTATTGGACAAATCACTATGGAGGAGTTCCATACTATCCTCCTCCTATGGGTGCACCTTACCCCACTACTCCCACATTTTTCAACACCCCCACACCCACACGTTAGAGGAATCAATCCTTCAAAACTTAAGAATCTCATACCATAGCAAAGTATGTTGATTCATATATATATGAAAGGGCCTCCATATACCACATGTTGTAATGAATGACCTTCCATGTGATATACCCTGTATGTACCTCCAAAGTAGAGAAATTTGTACTATCCCTTCCCTGGGCTGCCACAACCTAATGTGATCCCACTATAAGGACAATCACAGGATGGGGTCAAGTTTTTCCAACCTTCACCCATCCATCAGGTTCACTCTTTTGAACATATGAATATGGTCAACTCTCCTACAACACATAACAACAACAAAAAGAAAGATAAAAATAAATCTAACCTTAATTAGGGACAAGGGGGAAACCCTCAACAAAAACATCCATTAGCTGGGGTAAATCCTAATCAAAGTAATAAAAAACCAAATCCTAGCACAACCAATGCCCAACCATGACAGGGAAAGAACAACAACATTCGAAATAATTTCCTTTATGCATTATGTGGGGAGTATGACCATTATACTCACCACTTCCCCTAGATTTCCAATTACAAATGCATGAAGGAGTCTAGAACCCCCATACCCCTTACCCCATAGGGAGTTCCACCAATTCCTCAAACATTCCCTCAAATCCCACCACCAACAATATCACATAACATATTCCCCCATGAAGGCATGGTAGCAACACAACAAGACATTGGCCCCCATCCACATCAACTAGGTCAGTACCCTAACACAAGACAACGACAAGCATGCAACACTGCAACCCATAATGTTATTCTCACATCCAAGGAGGATATCCTTCTCCAAATGCACAGTTGTCAGTATTGCATGCATTTTGAATCCACTCTGACTACAATGGATGCACCTACATTACCAACAAGTCCCTCAATGATGATCCCACACCCCAATAGTGACCTGACCCCCAATGTACCATGGGGACCTATGCTACATGTTTCTCATAAACCATATGCCAGAGAAGCACATAGTTATAGCCTCAACAATGAATTGGCCCAATCCCCTATGACCACGTTAGTCTTGGTTGTTTTCCAAACCTTCCCTTCACAATGAAAGGTCTTGCTATCTACATTGGGGGAAGTCAACCCTTCAGACTCATGCCTCATCACTTTCGACTCAGACAACTTAGAGATTCGACTCCCTTTGTTGGTGGCCTTATAGATAACTGTCACAATTAGAAACATCATTATTCATCGATGTATTGTATATGAAGGTGCATCCACATGCATAATGTCTAAATAGGTCAGGAAAAATCTAGGCTCCCCCGAGTTTACCCTCATGCTATCACTCTTTGGGCTTATGATGGTCATCCCTCTCAACCCTAAGGGATTCTTCATAAAATTCCTATTAAACTCACAAGTAAAACAATCTTGATTTACATTCCCATTAAACTCGTAAGTAAAATTATTTTCATGTAGTATAATGTATCACACATTTTGTTTTTCCACGTGGTGCAACATATCATAGAAAATAATTTTCCATGTGGTGTGATGTATCACACAAAATTAATTTTTGTGTGGTGTTTCATGGAGATAGAAACTTTGGAGTGATGCGATAAAGGGAAGGTTTTTACTAAGATATAAAATTCAGTGTAGTGTGACACATCACATGAAAAATATTTTTGGTGCAATCAATTCTGAATGAGAAAAGCTTCATCTCATGTGATGTTTCTCACCCAAAGTTATTTTTTGAGTGACATGTTGCAAAACTTGAATGTTTGGGTTCGTGCGATAAAAGGAAAATTTGATGCCATGCGACATGTCACGACCAAAGACAAATTCAAACTTATAATCACATACTCTTTTCACCTTCAAGATTAATTCCTAGTAATAACATTAATATGAAAAATTATGTTGAATTACTTCAACTTTCCATTCATCCATTAGGGGGTATACATACATACATACATACATTATATATAAAGAAAATAAAAATAACATTTTTTAGAGTTTAACAATTCATTAACTATAGTGTAGCTAGAGAGGTAGTGGGGAGGGGGGGCAAAGGGCCCCTAGCAATAATAGTGGAGGCCATTCAATGTAAGGTGGACTAGGTCCACTATACTATTAAATAAGGCCCACAATTACAGTTAGATATAATAAATGTAGAGGACTTACTAGAAGGTTCTACTTCTAGAAGGTTCCTCCTCTAGAATGTTCTTAGGTGGTTGATAACACTATATAAAGGGGTTCAATCAATGTAATGAAACAAGTTGAGAAGAGTTGTATTTGGAGAGGTAGCTCAATAGGAGGATGCCCCCTCGAGGAGGAAAGTGAATAGGAGAGGATCCCTTCTATAATAGGATCCATTCTATGGTGTTTCCCTACCATAAGGGTTCGATAATAATAAAAGT
Organism: Picea glauca; assembly: GCA_000966675.3. NCBI lineage: Eukaryota > Viridiplantae > Streptophyta > Pinopsida > Pinales > Pinaceae > Picea > Picea glauca. The sequence goes on from JZKD02S0177478.1 coordinate 71,472, forward strand.
TTGTTTCTCCTATATTGTTCCATATATCTTGTGTGGTGATTTCATTCAGAGATCTTTGGTTCTTTACAAGTTGTATCAGAGAACTTTCCTTGGCAGGAATTGTGGGAAAATTGTTTTTCTATTTTTGAAGATTTTTCGTAGAAGAAAAAGAGGGCCCCGACATTATAGAAGATTTCTATATATTTCTGTGCAAAATTTGTAGAAATTGGTTGTATATTTGAGTTTCTCTCAAAAAACACCCAAATAAAAAAAATTTGCCTGAAACGAAGTCCAAGAAGTAAAGTTATCGACATTTTAAAATATGCCAGTTTTCAGTGCTTTTCCATGGATGACCACGTGGTTTTTCAAAATTCTGTAGTAGCTGGGGATAAATTTTCCAAAATAAATTACAGATTCGAGTTCCACTTTAAAAAATAGTCGATTTAAAAAAAAAACCACACAAATGGGAGCTCCGGATGTGAATATGTTGCTAATTCAAAATCAACCATTTTTTAGGGTCTTCGTGACGTCGACGAGACTGTAGAGCTCACTACTTTTCACCAGGTGCTCAAATTTCTACCATATCATTGCCATAGGATATATAATTTTTAGATATTTCTTTTGGTATCTTATATGTGGTATTTCCAATGGATATTCTCTCTCGAATCATGGAATCCATTAATACAACATTTTAAGAAATCAAAGTTCAAATGAAAAATACCCAGGAGAAATATATTCAAGAGCTCAACATTGCAAGGAAAGGAAGGTATATTATGTTGGCCATCAAGGATGAATACAATCAAGAAGCATATGCTTGGTACAATTTTGAGGTCGATTCTGTTGATTGGTATATGGATAGTTTTCATTTCTTGGATGAAAACCACTTTCATATTTTATTTGATGACTCTACTCCACCTTCTATAGAGAACACCAGTGTGACAAATCAGGAGCCAATTATGACTACCAATGTCCAGTTTTCATATTCTCCAGTAGTATTGTTCCTTCCAAATTCATCTTCGACTCTATCCAACTATGTGGATGGATCTACATATTATGATCCACATGATCAGTGTATACCTTTGAATCAACATCCTATTGATTTTCGATATCTTCAACATGGAGTTCACATGATCACTTGGATATGGGACCCAAGTTTACAATGACAGTTGGACTTCTTAGGCATGATGGTTTTCATTTCTAAATGGGACCTTGGTTCTTCTCCATAATTTATCACTATGGTCCACACTTATCCATGTGACCTTGGTATATGGTTGCACACCCTCATAAAAAGTGTTGAGGACAACACTTTCATACGGGGGATGGAATGTAGTATAGTTAGAGAGGTAGTGTGAGGGGGAGGGTGCAAGTCCCATAGTGATAATAGTGGAGGCCATTCAATGTCTGGTGGAATAGGTCAACTATACTATTAAATAAGGCCCACTATGGTAGTTAGATATAACAAATGTAAGAGGACTTATTATAAGGGTATACTTCTAGTAGATTCCTCCTCTAGAATGTTCTTAGGTGGTTGGTAGCACTATATAAAGGGGGTTGGTAGCACTATATAAATGGGTTCAAGAAATGTAATGAAAAAAGTTGAGAATTATTGTATTTACAACGGTAACACAATAGGAGGATGCCCCCTATAAGAGGAAAGTGAACAAGAGATGATTCCTTCCATAATAGGATCCATTGTATGGTAATTCCCTACCATAAGGGTTTGATAATAATAAAATTGTGGTTCTTCTATATTGTTCCATATATCTTGTGTGGTTATTTTATTCAGAGATCTTTGGTTAATAAGAATTCCATTCACCTATTAGGCAGTATACATACATAGATTATATATAAAGAAAATAAAAATATGAATATTTTTCATAATATTTTTTAGATTTTAAAAATTCATTAATTTAATTTAATCTTGATTTGGGATCTATTAAACATAAAAAAAAAACATCAAAATTTTTATTATATAAAAGATCTCAAACTATGATGAATTTACATTCATAAACTTGTATATTTTAATGAATACTTGTATTATGGAGTTCATATTTGATAATTTGGATTATTAAAAAAATGCTAATCAATACTTGTATTAAGTAATTCATCTTTAATAATTTGAAATATTAAAACACCACCATAAAATAAAATTCCAAATATGTTGTGCAGGGGAAGCAAAAACAAGAGAATTTGCAGCCAAAAAAACAAGAGATCACACAAGAGACACAACGATTTTATGTGGAAAAACATTTAGCAGGGAAACACCATGGGACAATGGCAATCCATATTCTTATTGATCAAATCAAAATATTACATAATCTCAGGAGCATGATGGTTTTCCATGACTCATTTTTTGTCTCTACGGGTTACAAATTTATATCACAGCTTCCACCGATTGAATTAATTTATGAACAACTGGATCCAATTTTCCTGGGTTAATAATTTGTGATCTGGTTTGAGCTCCTGCATAAATATCCAATCCATTGGATTGATTGCCAATCATTAAACAATATCCACCTTGAAAATAATTTACTTGATTACCTTACACATTTTCATTCATCACCTTTTCTCCAATCTAAGAGAATTTCATTACCTTGCACACTACCGCAACTTCATTAACAATACTAGTTTCATGAACATGTCTATACAATTTGCTTGAGTATGGAATACTCCACCTGCATCAGTAAATTGACTTACAAAATGATTCCTTTTTCCATTTTGATATGTTGGATTGTTAGTAAAATGAACAACACTTTGACTACCATGGAACACCTTATCTTGTACTTGTCCCAATTTACCCAATAGATCCTTGCATTTATGCGAGACATAATCTGAGGTAGATATCCTCTTGTCCAAATATACGAGATATATAATTCTTTTCTTCCTTACTACTAGGACATAAAATTGAAGAAAACTTATAATGGAAATCTAAAGTGATATTTTCCAGTTCCACAATGTTTATACTGAACCTCATCAGTAGAGTCTCCATAGAGTTTTGTTTTGATAACAACATCTTGCCATTATGACCGTCTCTATGTACTCTATGCCCAAGATTTGTTTTGGTGCTCCTAGATTCTTCATATAAAACATCTTGGTCAACTGATCCTTTAACCTATTGATATCAACCATGCTTTGGCTTGTGACAAGCACATCATCAACATATAACAACAAGATAATGAATGTACCATTTTCCAAACTTTCAAAGTAAACATAACTATAACACACCCAACCCCTTAAGTCCCCTTATAAGGGATGGGGCATCCAAATTTAGATTTCCTCCATCATCTGGAATCATCTTCTATAAATCTCTATCACCTTATACTCGTCGAGAGCTTTCCAAACATCGTTATCATGCTCAAATCTGAGCTCTGTGTTGGAAGTTATGCCATTCAAAAGTTCTGCAAGCATCATTGGTCAAAGGCCACGTGGCACCCACGTGGATTCACCTAATTCGTACCATTCCAATTGGAATGGAATTGAACATAGTCGTCATCCCTTAGCGATGACATGGCCCCTTGAGAGATGGTTACATGGGATGTGGCCTTTGACCCTTCGTCCTTCATATCCATGTTTGAATCATTCCTAGAGTTCTGAAGTCCCAAAGTCCTGCCATGTGGCTCTGGCCTTCGGCCCTTTCAAATCATCCATTATACCACACCCAAACCATATAGCACTCTGAAGCCCTATAATCCCACCACACAACTCTAGCCTTCAACCCCTTTGGAGCATACATCCTAACATCGTAAACCTCCAGAAGTTCTGAACTCCCAAACACCCGATGTCCTACCACGTAGCTCTAGAATTCAACCCTTTTTGGAGAATACATTATAACATCCCAAGTCTCCCAGAGTTCCAAAATCTTCAACTCCTGGGGTCCCATTAGCCATTAGGTCAAGAAACCACACACAAGGGGATGACACATGGTAGAGAACAAAGATGACACGTGACCCTATCAATGGGAGACACATGTCACATTCCAATTGGCATATAAGATATGTAAAAAGTGTGAATTAGGGTGATACATAGCATGTTGCACATGGGTCCACATCACCCTATGTGACGTCAGTGTGCCACCTCACTCTAGATTGACGGTCTTTAGGAACCATCCCAATACATTTTGATCTATGATCGAGATAGGTCCACATATATACCTAGATGTACGACCTCCATTACTTCGCTACTTCGGAGTTCAGGGCTTCCTCCCATTTAACACTCATTTCCCCCTAGAGTAGGTCAACATTGGAATGACCATGATCTAGATACAATGGATGAGAGAGATCCCTAAGCACTCTCGGATCGACGGTCTGCGTTACTTCCCGAATTCAGTGTTCGAAGATTCTGATTGTTTAACGCCCTTTCTCTCCCGGAGTAGGACTTCGTCGGAGTGCTACACGTTATCCTTCCATTAGTTGATTGGACAGTTGGGAGAGGTTCTCGAAAGACTTCCCAGATAAACAACTAAAATTTTTATCTCAAAGGTCCCTAGGTTTCAGTGTTCGACCACACCCATAGGGACACCTGTCAACGTGAAACACACTGGCAAGACATGTGGCAGATGCCTTGGGTTACCAACACCTCTTTACTATGTCACAGTTCCACCACACATGGAATCACCATTTCTCAACACGTGGAATCCCACATGATATCGACATGATACACTCATCCCCATGATAAAACAATCGCGAGGGGTTCTGAAGGATCCTTAGATCGAAAGCTCACATTGCCTCACAACTCTGACATTCAGGGGTTTTGGTGTTATAACACTTATGTTATCCCGAAGTGGTCAAAGTCAAACTTACCACGACATATATACAATGGTTAGGGGAGATCCTGAATACCCTCAAATCTACAATTCAAGTTACTTTACCTCCAAGGAGTGGATGAGGCTTAGCAAGGGGATGAATCCTACGATGACGAGTATCTGACTGCCAGCTTCCATTCATATGACAAGTTACCAGTTTGATAGGACACATTTGGCACAATCTAGATTTTATGAGGATTCCAACATATCATATCTACTGACCCCCGAAGCCCCAAAACTTAGAAGGATTATCTCCCATCGGGCGTAGCACTAGGTTCCATGGTTCCGGTCATTTGAGGATTTTGATAACTTCCAAGGGATACACCCTTATCTCTCAGTCGAAATTAGATTAAGGCCATGGGAATGAGCCCGTGATTACTTGGAAGAATGGTTTGAATGATGTTCCTTCCATTCTCATAACTAAAATTCTAAAATAGGGAAAGGTAAATCGAGGGATCGACCAAACCCAAATGGTCTTGTGGATTCTATCCCAACTCTTTACTTGTGGAATTAATACCCAAGTAATCCCTTTGAGAAATATTTTAACTAGTACAGAAGCCAATTCCCAATGTCCCAAATTTGTTTAGAACCCCATTATTGATAGTTTACCCTTTATAGTTAAAAGCAAGAAGAAAACCATTGACAGGGGATAATGGTCAAAATCTACCTCAAAGTATTTAGTCGGTTAGACCTCCAAAGTCAGAATTATCTAGCATCCAGTAAGATACAATAATATGCCATCATCCTTATATATCAAGGATGTATCTTTATAGAGTGAATACAAGAATTCAATCATACATTTAAATTCAAGTTGGAAGATTCTATGGGATACTTATCTATTGCAGTTGATAATCGACCAACTGAATGTGGGTGTTCTCCTCTCTACCCAACCGTAGGCTCAAAGGAATTCATTCTTAGAGATTTGGCCACCCCTGTGTCGAGCCGTGATATCACTAGGAAACCTTTGAAGTTTCTTATAGATTCTTTCTCTTTCACAGCCTCTGCAAAGTTTATTAGATGCTCCATCATCATCAAGCTCACAACCTTCTACTCATGTCAAGTTTTCTTGGTTCTCTCTAGTAACGATAGAAACCTATTATTTTCCGTGCTTCCTCTTAGCATATCTGTATCACATACCCCCTATGGGAATGATATCCTTCTTTTCTTCACTCTTGTGTATTGTTGCATACCTTTTTCCTCCCCAGGAAGGTTCTAGACATGTCTTGTTCCTTCTGTCAGAAGAAGCTTGGGTCAATATGGGCCTGCAGGAAAATTTCACTTTGTGGTACTTTGGGATGATGACCTTATGTCTCCTAAGATAGACTATCCATGCTTCCATTCATTGAGGTAGTTGATTGTTCAACCACCAATCCTTCTTTCATTAACTAATTTTTCCTTGTGATCAGGATGAGAATTATTATTTCAATAAGGAGAATTTGGATCTTTTTGACATAAAGAGTACTCTCTCCTATTTCCTCACTCTTTCCTCTAGTGATATCATGGCCAGTACTATAAGGCTTCACCCGCAGAGTCAGTTATTGGAAATATAAACAATAATACATTTACATTTTCCCCATGCCATAGCATGGTGATCATAATAAATGATTAATTACAAGTTGGGGGAAACATGGGTGCTACAATCCACTCCCCCTTAAAAGGGACACCATCCTCGATGTTGTTTCTCAGTAACACATGTCATGCCTTTTTCATTGAGCTTCTTTATAAATATTTATTCTTTTTCTTGGTCAGTTCCTTTCTAGACTCTTGGCCTTTGTCACCTTCATTCAATAATATTAGACAATAAGCATATTAATCACAATTTCATGCAAAAAAAATTATTGTTGTGAAAACTTGAAGAGGAAAATTTCATAATCTGGAACAATACTTATCTTTGTAGTTCGTGGATTTGCATCCATATGAATGTATTTTTATCTTGGCTCACTTTTTTTCCTGGACATACACATTATGTGCATGATCCCAATCAATAGTTTATAAGAACTATAAGAGTCTCCTCTTCCCTACAATCACTCACCCTCCAAGCCAAGGCCCAAACATCCCCTTCTCTACTATATAGTCCCCCAGGTGATCCATCTTGCCTTGCCAAGGATTTCTCACACATGAAAAGTTCTAAAGACATCATTGAGCCTTACATTCGAGGTGTCCCTCAAACTTTCTCTATCGAGGCATCCCTTCATCCTATGTTTCCACAACACAACATATTCTAGGGAGATCATGGATCACCACGGGGTTCTCCTGTCTCAACAGTAGCCGTTTTCATTCCCTTGACAACCTTCAACTGTCCTTCTTAGACAATTATTTTTTTCATCTCACCTGTATCACATGTATAAAGAAATTATGAGATATTATCATGAATTTCAAATTCATAATTTTCTTGCAAATCTGTCACCCACAAATTTCCAAATTCCACATTTATTTTTAGATATGTTCTGCACAAGAACCAAATTCACAAGTATAGGACTTTCCTTCCCATAGTAGTTTATATCAACAGACAATTGTTCTTCCTTATGGGCTTACAATGCTACCATATCCAAGACCCTTTTCTTCCTGCAATTTAAACATTCCTCCTCCAAGCAATTTTTAGTTTTCATGCACATTATATTTTCAAAAATATGCATCCTAACAGTCCAAGTCATTTCATTTATTCAAGGGTACAAAGAAAAAAGGAAATATTGTTCTTTACGTATGCATCTTTTCATCATACCAATCTTTTCTAAATGCAATTCAAATATCAAATGACTTTAATCAATGTGTCAATATTCATGGCCACAGTCATAACCAATGTACCATTTATATTGGGTTCAGGTTTTCCATGATTATGATAAGCAATTTATTATGGTGTGTTGGAGCTCAACCAACCTCTCGACTTGAATTATATATATCCCTGAAATAATAAAATTATTTCAGAAGGGATTCTCACCCAATCCCTTCATACCTTATGCCTTATAGCCATGAACACTTTTATATATGTTTTGACTTTGAACACCCTCTCTGATACTTCCTCATCAGTGGTGCTTTATGGGGCTTTTAGAGTCCCTTCAAAAAATTTCAACAATCCTTCTTGTATCCATCCTATGATTGAGGTTTTCCATATTTTGTAACTATCTTTCCCAACAATTTCAATTTATTTTCTACACATGACATATATCACAAATACATTAGTCACCATGTGAAATAAAAATTCATTTATCATAGCATTCAAATCAATAAAACATTTTCATATACGTTCTATAATATCTTTATGCACTTCTTCAAATTATCCTTGACGAGTTTCATGAGTGCAACATAAACAATTCTCAATTGTTTTTATAGTCATACAACCATCATCATTATGGTGTCAAAACATTTACTTTCATCAACACACTAGTTTCTCATCACATAGAAAAACATAATATACAACAAGAAAGGAGTTAAGGGCTCTCCTTTTTTCCAACTCTTTCTACACATCCTAGGACTTTCAATCCAACTAAGTTATTTTTCCAAGGCCTCACTACCTTTACTTATCATGGCTTAACCAAGCCTATTCATTGAAACTTACTCATTGGTTTATTTTTCCTTTTCCACCTCTACTTGTTTCCATAGTTTCTCTTCTAAGGCTTACAACCCCGTTAAACAATTCAGAGTTTTTAGGGTGGGAAAAGTGTTCCTCCTTTTCTCCTTCTTTGCTTATGCAATATACTTCTTATTGTGATCTCCATGCTATTTCCCTTGAGTAGTCTTAGTTAGGTTCACCTCAACCTTCATGGTAAATAAATAAACCTTTTTCTCACAATGAATCATGAACCGGTGCATTTTTCACATTACCATTCAGTTATCAGAATGGTCAACATTCATTTGTTAGTATTCCACTCATACATTTTGTTTTATAATGTAATCCAAGATTCTCATATATATATTTGTTTAGTCTTCCACTCATATATACTTGAAACCCACTGCCTAATTCTCAGCAGTCATTAAGGTTGCAACTTTATTCTCCTGACAGAGTCTTCACACAGTTCCTCCCTAGGAAACTCCTTCGGCATGCAACTTCTTTATTGCATATCCTTTAATATCTTTGATGGCCTCAATATTGAATTAGCTTCAGTTATTTACCAAATATTTTCATAAGGAATATAAACATGCATCATTGTTATGCATCCATATTATTTATCCACGTATATTCCTTGTTTTGTTAACTTACATCCATGATGTACTTAACCATATGCATGATCATAAGCCTATGTGTAGCTACCATATGTATGTTTCACAACTCACAAATATATTTACTTTAAAATCATTCAACTCATGATTGTTCACAATCATTCTCATGCAATCCTCAAAGTCATAATCATTTTTCCTCTTATCATGGCAACAGAGCATCCTTTCCCATTTAATCTTTCATCTATTTATACTAGCCTTTATCAAGGGAATGGAGAACATTCCCCTTAAGCTATCATTCAAAACAAAACTGTCATGACTCTTCAGAATAGAGTCAACCATGCATCCATGGTATTCATTCAATTTGGGCAAGTACAAATCTTTCCTTACATTTCACTCATACATCATACATGTGCATCATTCACACATTTAACATCATTTATTCATATCTATTTAGTCTTAATATCAGTCCTTATATAAAGAAGCCTTACGATGCATTAAATCCATGCACTCAGGCATAAATAAACACAACTAAACATTCATCATGCAAGCTCACTACTTGCACCTTTTCCATGCCACTCATACACATGGACATATCATACTTTCAGATCCTCCTCCTAAGGATCTT
>JZKD02S0177478.1:88551-105640 GCA_000966675.3 Picea glauca
GTTTTAGTTGTCTTCTAGGGTTTTAGTGGTAGTTTACTTAGGGATTCTCAAGTATGCATACCATTGCATACCATGGTATTGCAATGGTATGCATACCATGGTATTGCAATGGTATGCATATCATTGGTATTGCAATGGAATGCATACCATTTGTAGGTTATTTTTAGGATTTTAGTTGTCTTAGGGTTTTAGTGGTAGTTGTCTTACGGATTATCAAGTATGCATACCATTGGTATGCATACCATTCCATACCATGGTATTGCAATGGTATGCATATCGTGGTATTGAAATGGTATGCATACCATGTTATTGCAATGGTATGCATACCATTTATAGTTTGAAGCCCTAAATAATGGCACATTACCCCTTAATTGGGGCATATTACATTAGTATTGTTATTTTATTTATGTAGGCTTGGTTCCATTAGTTGTAATTATACCTCCTAGTCTCCTGTATATACCAAGGAGACCTTTTCATTTGGAATGATATTGCATTTGTAAATTTATGTGGTGTATAAGGAGGTTGCCCCCTCAAAGAGGTTTATTATCTAAACTTATCACTTTTTCAAGGAGTTGAGTACTTATTTTTAGGTTTTTTACGCTGTTTTGATATTTGGTTCTTAACATTTGGTATCAAAGCTCAAGGTCTTGGGGTTTCACTGCTGCATCTGAGACACCTTGGAATTTTCTCTATAACTTGTTTTCTATGACGTTTCATATGGAAATCCTTGGATGATATCTAGTATATGGATCAAGATACTTTGAGTTCAAATTTTAGCTCATGAGGCATTATAATTTCACATATATATCCTATGTAATATAGGGTTTTGGAATCATCTGGAATTTATTCATCATGTAATTGTGCTATACAATTTATTATGTGATGTTTCAGACCCTAAATATTGAAGGATTTTCATATAAATTATCAAGGTATCTTTGATAAAAATTTCAGCTTCTAGGTCATCCTACTTTTGTAGATACACCTTGTTTAAGATAGGGTCACTGACTAGTCAAATTAACTAGTCTCAAACAAGTGTTCTAGGTAAAATAGGGATATATTCTTTAGTGAGTATCCAAATTAAGTGAGACAAGTTGCATTGGATAGTGTATAGTCTATAGTATTTTGAGTGCATGTTTCATAATCAAATATTAGATATTATGCTCTTGGAACACTTTACAAGTAATCTCTCCTAGAAGGGACAAAAATCATAAAGGTGTGGGGAAGTTACCATAACTTCCACTTGGCACATCAAATTTTGATCAAACCTCTGGCATTGCAGAGAAGACATATCAAATAACTGCAGAAAGAAATTTCTAGAACTAGAAGGGCCAAAATTTTGGAGACACAACAAAAGAAAGATCGTCTAGCAGAACCACCTCAAAATCAAGGTTTAAAAGTGATACTTGGCCAACATGCCACTAGAAAAGGGAAATTATACACCAAATAAGCCTTCAAATATTCCTACTTGGACTCTTGATGAAGGTGAGGAAATGCATAGGGACATAAATGATTTACAAAATAAGAAAGTAACAAAAGATGAACTACAAGGGATCATGAATTTAAATGAAGATAAGTTGGAGGTAATAATGGATACTAAGATGGATGGTTTAAAAAGGGAGATCATGGAAAGATTGAAAAATTTCCTAATAGAGAGGCCACTTGAAAGTGAAAATGTATCCCATGAAATTCATGATGAGGACACAAGGAAGATGAATCAAGACTGGAGAAACTCCAACTTTGGGTTTAATACCAACCACTTTCCTAAGATCGATATGAGGAAGTTTGATGGCAAGGATCCAATCCCATCGATACTTCATATGGATCAGTTCTTTGATCTACATGATGTGCCACACAAACAAAAGGTACGAATTTCTTCTTTATATTTAGAACCCAGTCAATTTGTGTGGTATTGATTGTTTTTTTCTCGCAAATCACTTTTCACTTGGACCATTTTCACGGAAGAAATGATAGCACACTATGAGGATACAAGGAGAAATACCTTCTTTAGCCAATTGATAAATCTCAAGAAAAAGGGTTCAACTGTGGAGCACATTGAGAACTTTCAAAGATTGAATATAAAGGTAATGGATTTTCTAGATCAGCACCTGATTGATGTATTCATAGGAAATTTAAAGATAAAATTCAACCTGAGGTTCTCCTTTGGGAATCCAAATCATTGGAGAATGTGTTCAGGGTGGCAAGAAATGTTGAAAGTAAAAATATGGCTATGGCTACTAGAAGGACCACTCCTAACATCTATCGAGAGAATAATGCTCCTTCTTGTAAAACACCTCAACCTACAAGGTTGACACCTCAACAATTGGAGGAAAGAAAATAAAAATATTTATGCTTTAATTGTGATAGAAAGTACAATAAGGGACATAAGTGTGGTGAGAAGAAATTATTCTACATAGATTTTGAAGAGGGAGAAGAACAAGAACAAGAACAAGAACCATCTCAAGATGAAAACGTAGAAGATATTTCTTTTGAAGAGTTGACTTCCACAATATAATGTAATGCATTGGCTGGAATTAGCACTCCTCAAACCCTCAAGATCAAAGGATATATCAAAAAGAAAAAGGTAATAGTCCTAATTTATTTTGGTAGTACTCATAATTTCATTCACTATAAATTAGCCAAATCTCTCAATTGATTTATATATCTAGTGCTAGAGTTTCAATTAGTGATTGCAAATGGAGGAACTATAAATTTCTCAGGAAAATTACGTAAGATCAATCTTACTATGGGGGAATATGTAATGAATATTCCAATGATTTCTATACCCATGGGTGGTGTTGATGTCGTACTAGAAGTCCAATGGTTACAATCATTAGGAACAATGGATTTTAATTTTCAAGAAATTTTCATGAAATTTTCATTGGAAGGAAAGGAAATTGAGTTAAGGGGTATCACAGGGAAACCTAGTAAGGTGATAAGCTCTAATGGAATGAAACAATTATTGAAAAAGAGGCATCATGGTGTAATTGTACAACTATGCTCACTAGATGTTCAAACATCTAATCGATCTATTCCCCTAGATCTCCAAGGGATCATTGATAAGAATTCCAAAGTATTTGAAGATATTCCCATAGTTCTTCAAGCCACTCAAAATTGTTAGCACCAGAAGTCACTCATGGATTGCAGCAGGAGTAAGCCTAATACCCATCAGTTTATGTCACGCTTTGTTTATAAAAAGGTGATCAAATGGAAGTAAACTCAGAACAATATCATTTTAACTCATAATCCTGGACCATGCTATGCATGAACAGGTGAGGTCTTGATCTAACTTCTGTCAGTAAGATGAGATTAAAATGGGCATATGGAACACTTTTTGAGAGAGATGAACAAGACTACTATGGGCATCAGGCTTTCTAGTAGCTTGGATAAGAACAACAAAACAACGAAATGTGCCTAACAACACAGTTACAACGACTACAGTGACAGCTCGACTGGATCTTCCAATTATGAGCATCACAATGCTATTGTAACAACTTGACTAGATCCTCCAATTCCAAGGTATTCAGTGTGAGAGGGAGAAGGTAACATAGGAAACAAATTAAAACTGGTGAAAAATTACAGTGATCAACCATTCATCATCCTACAATATCTCAACCCTCGACTGGATCCTCCAATTCTGAGTGTCTTAACATAAAGCTTACAGAGATGGAAAGAAGTTGACTTTCATTAAACAGGAAGTCTCAAATACAAATGCATAACTCAGAAAACTAGTGCTTTGTCAAAAATTTACAATTGGGGAGCTTATCTCTACCATCGACCCTTAGAAAAATATCAAAATTGAGTATATATACTCAAAGAAATTCACTTCTTGACAACAGGAGATTCGTTGAGATACTTCTTTTAAGGCTTTGCGTGTGCATGATCTTCTTTCAGACTGTGCACGCAAATTTTTATCTGACACTGGTTCAAAAAACATGTCTTTTGCAGGGAACCTATCCATCGGGGTACCATGGACTGGCTGCTCCAGACTTTTCCCTATGCCTTCCATTTATGGATTAAGTTGAGGTTGCAACCACCTGCTCGAAATTCATTAATTCCATTCATTCATGGTGGGAGGCCGAAGCTTTATGTACAGGGAACGACCATGCACTAGCCATCGAAGAATTGGAGGCTAGCCTCCTTTATTTCAGTTCTACCCTCAATGTAACCCAAGCCATGACCCTACGCTTTCTTTCAAACACATTTCAGGATTTTCCTTTCAGGGATTCCCATATGCTGTGTTCAGGATCCCTGATACCCGGCATTGCGAAATCTCCCTGTCCAAATGAGTGGCTCGATCTTCCCTTAGAATTGATGGCCAGGGTCACTTTCCTTAACCTGTTCTTAGCCATCTATGGACTGAGTAGACATCTATCTTTCTTTTGGCCCTATTTTCCATGTGACTATGGACTGTGACCTTGCCCCAAACTAAAGGCGCTTCATGAATTTTGGGTATCAGCGATGGAAGGGGTCGACTCCTCTCCCTTTAGAGTCTCAGTTATCGAAATTGTGATAAGAGCTACATTGTGTTGGTGCCTCATTTACCCTTCGTCCATGTGATCGTCATCTAGGACCATGGGCCCATCCTTGGTGCTTTCTCAATTCTTGTTTCGGGGTTTTCGGATATGGGTGCATGCATTGACGAGAACCTCGAAACAATGATTCTTGAAAAACTCAATCTATCATTGCCTATCCCCACGAGATCGGATGACTCCACATAATCCCGAGCTTCAAGACTTTGCATTTTGTGAAGCTTGATGACTCTGCTCCCTTGCACTCCCGACTCGCGAAATCGTGACTCAACATGATGTTATTCCTTGTGCAAATTTGTGACTTTCGTCACCCAATGGTCATCGATCTTCTCCATCGATATATCCTCTCCATTGATAGCTGATCTTTTCCCGCTCACTTGATCTGTGTCACTGTTCAACCGCTTTTGGTGTTGCCAATTGTGAAAATGGAGACTTACCCGACCAAACTTAGGCTTAGGCATACAAAGGTTCGGTGATAGAGGTAAGAGGAGGAGGGATCAACCATTTAGGAAGGATCTGGCAAGACAAAAGGGGAACTGGTCAATCGAGAAGGATGACTGCGAGGAAGAAAGATATATGCTGGGGGGGGAAAGAAAACTACAATTTGGGTTTGCAAAAGGGGATAAACAAGGAAAACAAAGTCATAAGAAGAAAACACAAATCCCCAAGGTCTTGACAGGATTATGTGATAACATTAGGCTCCATGGGGGATGGCATGCTCCCTGCGAGCTGCCAAGAACACATAGCTCCAGTGCCTTAATGTTGGGTTGTGGAGTCTTTATTAAAACAAGAACAAAATAACAAAAAACAAAGATGGTATTTATAAATGTGGGATGTTGGTTGCAGCTCTAAACAAAAAACATCTTTAGGAAATGCCCATTTACCAGGATGCCAAAAATCTCATCTCCATCCAAATTCTGTAACATGTATGTGTTATTTTGAAATACTTCAGAAGTATTGAAGGGGCCGATCCATAGGGCATCAAATTTTCCATGATTTCCCTTGTCTTGCCTGGGCGCATCCCATTTAAGCACAAGATCTCCCCATTGGAAATATTCTTTGCTCGTCTTTCTATCAAAGGCCTTCTTGATCCTTTTTTGATGGTCATGAGATTTGTCCATCATCTGTTCTTTGGTTTGTTGTACCTCTACCAGTTGATTAATTCTTCTGATCATATTGTCTAGTTCTCCTTGATAATCCTAAAAGAATTTCGCCACAGGTAGAGCAGCTGAGAAGGAAAAATAGCTTCATTCCCATAAACAAGTTGGAAATGGGATATGCCTAGGGACCTTTTGGTTGTCACTCGATCAACCCACAAAGAGAATTTTAGCTTTGAATCCCGTGCCTTCTTATTGTATTCTAACAATAATTTAAAAAGATTTATTAAGCTTTTGTTAGAGGATTCTGCTATTCCATTGCCTTGGGGATAATAAGGAGTGGAGCGAATTAATGAAATCCCAAACTGCTCACTAAACCTAATCAATGGCTCATACTTAAAAAATGCATCATTATTAGTGATAATTTTGTGAGGACAGCGAAACCTTGATATGATATCTTCCAGAAAGCTAATGATTACCTTGCGTGAAACATTCTTGGTGGGGATGACTTCTATCCATATGGTGAAATAATATTTTTTAGTTAAGATCCACCTGTTTTGACCACTTGAAGTAGGATGACTCTATCCAACGAAGTCTAACCCCCATTGTTGGAAGGGTGCCGAAGCTACTACAGTCTTTAGTGGTAGGGATTTGAGCTACTACTTTCCTGAGAATTTTTTACATTTGATGCAGGCTCTGACCTCTCAACAAATATCAGTGAATAAAGTGGGCCAGTAGTACCCATCCCTAAGAATTTTGTAGGTTGTGGTATTCCAGAAATGGTGTCCCCCACATAGGCTACTATGAAAATAAAAAATAATTATTTGGGTCTCCTGTGGGTTTAGACATCTCAGAAGAATTCCTAAAGGGTCTTTCCAATACAAGGCCTGGTCAATAAGGAGATACCTAATTTCTTTAATCTTTAAATCTCTTTCCTTTCTCTTCCCCATTGCATCAGGAGGATTTAACTCTTGCAGAAAATATATAATGTCTTTATACCAGGTGCATTATGCCAATAGAGGGCGGTCTTGAGGACTACCATCAGATAACCCAACCTTCTGAATTTCTGAGCATTCATTGATGAAATTTACCTCCAAGGCCTTACAATTGGATTGGGGAAACAACTTGGCTAAACCCTTCCCTTTAACTAACTTGGTGGGATTTATCTCTAGATCAAACTCAAGGATCTTGGCAACCCATTTACTCCTCCTCCCATATATGTCCAGTTGAATAAGAATGTCCTTCAAAGAAGTTGAAGGGACATATGAGATGACCTTCGAATGCAAGACATAGACTCTGAAATCCTTGAGATATTTCACCAGGGCATAGGCTTGCTTATCCATAATTTCATACCTAATTTTTGCATCCCTTAATGCCTTACTAAAGAAAGAAATAGGCTGCTCCAACCCGTCCTCATTTTTCTGCAACAAAACAACAACCACTGTATCCAAAGAAGAAAAATAAAAGGTCAGGAAGTCCTTGGAATAATCAGGACTAATAAGCACAGGTGCCTCAGTCAATGCTTTCTTAATTTGGTCAAAAGATTCCCTAGGCTCAAGAGTCCACTTTACTTCATTTCCTTTCCTTAGCATGGTTGTGATATGCTTCACCAATTTGGAAAAATTTGAGACAAACCTCCTCAAAAAGTTAATCTTTCCCAAGAAAGCATGGACTTCCTTTATGGACCTGGGAAACGATAAGGTATGAATCGCTTCCACCCTATTGGGATCGATTCTCACTCCTTATGTTGATACTATATGGCCTAGAAACCTTCCCTCTTTCATTGCGAACAAATATTTTTTGGGATTTAAGGAAAGACGAAACCTTCTGCATTTCAAGAAGACCCTTTTTAAGTGCGTGCAATGCTCTATATCAGATCTGGAGAAGACTATAATGTCATCCAGTAAATGAACACAAATTTGTCTCTTTCCCCAACAAACGTGATGTCCATGGCTCGTTGAAAGGTCGCTCCTGCATTCATTAACACAAAGGGCATTTTTTCATACATGAACATGCCCCAAGGAGTGGTGAAGGTTGTTTTCTCTCAGTCCTTAGGTAGGAATGATATCTGATTGTAGCCATAAAATCCATCAATCATAGATATCCTTGATGCATCGATTACCCTTTGTAAAATATGTTCCATCTTGGCCAAGGGGTAATTGTCCTTCTTTGAACTCTTGTTCAGATTTCGGAAATCAAGACAGAGTCTGATTTATCCACTTTTATTTCTCACTGGGACTAAGTTAGCCACCCATTCTGAATACCTCAGAGGCACAATGATCTAAGCATCTAGCATCTTCTTCACCTCTCTCTCCATGATGGGCAGCAACATAGGATTAATCTTTCTTAATTTCTGCCTAAATGGTTTGGCCTCTTCTTTTAGTGGGATATTGTGTTCTATGACACCCGTGTCATATGTTCTGATATCTTCATAGGTCCAGGTGAACACATCAAAAAACTTCTTTAAAATCTCAACATACTCGGTCCTCTGCTCCTTTGTCAAGCTGCTTGACAATTTGACAAACTTTGGCTCCTTCTCTGTGACAATCCTGCATTCAGATATGTCAGCATCATCAATCGGCTTCTTGGATTTCACTACCACATCATTATTGTCAAAGATCCTCTCCAATAGGACTAGTCCCTTTGGAATATGATTGTTTGGTAACTACACAATGTGATGATTAGCAATTTTCTTTAAAATCCCATCAGTATGGAAGCCACTTTCAGGTTCATGTTCCTGGTCTATTTGTAATGCAGAAAATTCATCAATTGTCTCCAGGAATCTTATGATCTCAAGATCATCCTAAAATACCTTCCAATTATTAACATTGTCTAGTATAGAGGATCTGTATTTTACCTCTACATCATACTTGAGCTTAGGTGGCAGAGGAACCTTGAAATTTCCTGTCGAAACAACCAAAGAATCGGCCAAAGTATTCTCCTCTCTAGGAATGAATGAAATATTGAAAGCCAAGAAAAAACTATCTATTAAATCCCACACTTCATTCCTATAGGCTCTCAACCTCAAATGCTTGGTTTGGTAAAGACTTTTGACTTGTTTTAAAACCAACTCAGGATCCCCAAAGACAACTATTTATTTGATTCACATGTCCTTTGCAGCTCTCAATCCCATCACAAGAGCTTCATACTCCACCACATTATTGGTAGTTTCAAATTCTAATTTGTATGACAGAGATACAGTTTCCTGAACAAGAGAAATGAAAACTACCCCAACACCAGCACCTTCTCTAGAATAACCTCCATCAAAGAACATTTTCCACACCACAGTAGTTGTGAGAGGTACTTCATGAGAAGAAATAGGTTTCCTTTTAATATGAAGAGGAGCCTCATGGGTGTGGGTGAGCTGCAACAAGATGGATCCCAGATCAGTGTCAAGGGAAAAAATGGGGTGATTGGTAGGGTCTGCCTCATCACTAATGAAGTAGGCCAGCTTCTCTGTACAGTCTTATGTGTTTTCCTCCAAGGACTGGGATGGTAGCATATGTCAGGTCCATCTATAATGTTCCACTGAGATTTTTGATCCAAGATCTTGACAATAGCATGCCAAATTTGGGGGGAACATCAGCTACCACAATGTCCATGACCACACTCTTCATGGGTAGCTGAAACAAGGTTACTACCAAATCTTTGATGACCCCAAGGCATTGCACCCTCCTTGAATTGAAAGAATACAAATCATGATAGACCTTTGTGACTTCCAGCCCGAGATCTTCCATGACTGCTTTGGGCATGAGGTTATGGGAGGCCCAGGAATCTATTAAACAATTATGCAGCACCTTGTCATGTATGTTCAGGGACATGTAGAAGAGAGGGGATGAGTCATCTCTATATTCTACCATAGGACCTAGGATGACTGTTGGATTTTCATATTGCAAGTTAATTGAGTCTGTGGGATGACATGATGGCTTGGGCTGCAAAATCTTAGAGAGTCTCTTATTGAAATCCTCGTGCTTGACCAATTTAGAGAGGGATATAAGAATTCTGATTTTCTAAATTTCATGCTCGAAATTAAAAGAGGATGGGAGTTTTGGGGTTTCCTTACCTTTGTTGTCGTCGACCATTTCTTTAGTAGGATTCTTTGTTCTGGTGGGCTGCTCAGGAGCATCAAGAATTCTAGCTTTCTTCTTGGATCTGAAGTTATATTTATTCGGGTTGCTGCTAGTATTGTCTCCCTTTCTCATCTCATTAAGATGACTGTCCATGAGAGACTCCGCGTATGCCGATTGAGTCAAATGAGGAAAAGGGGAGGTGTCTCCAAAACAATGGATTTTAGGATCAAGCTCATATATTTCCTCCCCTTCCTCATTAGCAACCAAGTTGTTCTGAAGGGGAGTTTGGATTCTCTGATCGTCTCTATCTTTGTTCCCCAGTTCCCTTGGCATAATCTGGGGAACATTGTTGTTTGGCCTCCAAAAGTTGCCTCTATTTTCCACATTTTGAGGATTTTTGTACGTTGGCTTCCCCTCCATTTTTATCTTCTCCATATTAGCAGAAAAAGTCTCTACCATCTTTGCCAATTCATCTACTTGTGGATAAGATACAACAGAACCAGAGGTTGATGCCTCAAATTTACCTCTTCCCTTATCTTGGTCAGATTTGCTTCTAAGCCTACTAATTGCCAACAAATTGAATTCCACTTCCAGGGATGCATATTGCATGTTAGCCAAGGAAATAGCTCTTCTCTCTCTGAGAAGGAGGCAGAAATCGGGGTTAAAGGCACTAGCATAGGTGATTTTGGCAGAGGCCTCTGAGGGTTTTATTTCAGCAGGGATCTTATTGTACATTTTATTGAATCTTTTGGAGAAGTTAGAGACATACTCTACTTCCTTTTTCTTCAAGGACCCAAACTCTGTCATGTAATACATGAAATATTTTTTATCCCCCCCACTGTCTCAAGAAAGAATTATCTAGGGCTTCAATCCCAGCAATAGATCTAGGGTTCAATCCCCTAAACCATTTCCTAACTTCACCATCAAGGCTTTGAACAAAGACGCTCATCTAGACATCTTCATTTTCAATGTTTAGGTTGTTTGCATAGTTGTAGAAGGAAGAAATTTTCTCTTCAGCAGTTATGTCTTCCTCTCCAATTAACTTAGGCATGTATTTCAGGTAATCTCCAGCAGGGAGAGAATTTAAAGGTTGAGGTAAAACGAGAGGAGCATATATGGCCTCTACTATGGCATCCATTCTGTTTACAAGGGGATTAGATCCTTCCATTGATGTGTGAACAAGAGAATAACTAGGAGGAGATTGGGATCGAGCAAGGGAGACTAGAAATGAGTTGGCAGAAGGAAAAGGGAACAACAGAGGAATTGAAGAAAAAAATATAGGGCTGGAGGGAGTAGATATCTATGTTCGCACAGTAGCAACAACAATAGTAGAAGGAGGGGTGGCAAAGCCAAGGGTAGGAAAATATTCTAAGGTCCTGGGTTTAAACCAAGGTACAACTTCAGGGGAAAAAGGAGTGACTAAGATTTCTCCCTCCAATCCCAGACCAGGAGGGGAAAACTCAACAAGAACGCTCTCGAAATTTAAAGTTCGCGAAACTCCAACAGAAGGTATGACAGGGGAGTGAGAAACAAAAAATGGAGTTTCTATGGAAGGATATGGAAAATTATCAGAAATACCTGGTACAATAGTAGAATTTCCTTCTCGAGAAGACTTTCCCCTTTTGATAACTTTCTGAGAATTGGCTTCAAGCATAGCTAGAGGCAGATGTGGATGAGACCGCGTGTGTCTGCCTTTTGAAACCAGATGAACAGTGGGGTCGGACCGGTGGAGTCTTCATAATGGAGTCACCAGGTGCATAGTAGCAATATTGGAGGGCTCTAATGCCTGATGCACCTTCAGAATCAGAGGCTCAATGTCATTCAATTCCAGGAAAAATCTTCAACTTTGTCCACGACAACGACACCAGAAATGTTAGCACCAGAAGTCACTCCTGGATTGCAATAGTAATCCTGATAACCATCATTTTATGTCATGATTTTCTTATAAAAACGTGATCGAATGGAAGTAAACTTAGAACAATATCATTTTAACTCATAATCCTAGACCAGACTATGCATGAACAGTTGAGGTCTTGATCTAACTTCCGTCAGTAAGCTGAGATTAAAATGGGCAGATGGAATACTTGTTGAGAGAGATGAACAAGACTGCTATGGGCATCAAGATTTCCAACAGCTTGGAGAAGAAAAAAAAAACACTGAAATGTGCCTAACAACACAGTTACAATGGCTACAGTGACAGCTCGACTAGATCTTCCAATTCCAAGAATCACAATGCTAATTTAATAACTTGATTGGATCCTCCAATTCCAAGATATTGAGTGTGAGAGGGAGAAGGTAACACAGGAAACTGATTAAAATTGGTGCAAAATTGCAGTTATCAACCATTCATCATCCTACAATATCACAACCCTCGACTGGATCCTCCAACTCTGAGTTTCTTAACACAGAGCTTACAGAGATGGAAAGAAGTTGACTTTCATTAAACAGGAAGTCTCAAATACAAATGAATAACTTAGAAAACCAATGCTTTGTCAAAAATTTACAATTGGGATCTTAGCTCTACCATCGACACTTACAAAAATATCAAAATTGAGTATACATACTCAAAACAATTCACTTCCTTATAGCAGGAGATTCGTTGAGCTACCTCTTTTAAGGATTTGTGTGTGCATGATCTTCTTCCATACTATGCATGCATCTTTTTATCTGACACTAGTTCAGACGTCATGGCTTTTGTAGGGAACCTATCCATCGAGGTAGCATGGGTTGGTTGCTCTAGAATTTTCCCTACGCCTTCCATTTATGGATTGAGTTAAGGTTCCAACCACCTGCTTGAAATTCATCAATTACATTCATTCATGGCAGGAGGTCAAGGATTTATGTAGAGGGAATGACCATGTGCCAACCATCCAAGACTTAGAGGCTAGCCTCCTTTTTTCTGGCTCTACCCTCAATGTAATGTAGGCCATGACCCTACGCTTTCTTTCAAATACATTTCATCATTTTCCTTTCAGGGATTCCCATATGTTGTGTTGGGGATCCCCGATGCACGACATTGCAAAATCTCTCTGTCCAAACCAGTGGCTCGATCTTCCCTTAGAATCGACAGCCAGGGTCACTTTTCTTAACCCATTCTTAGTCGTCTGTGGACTAAGTAGGCACTTATATTTCTTTTGGCCCTATTTTCCATGTGACTATGGATTGTGACCTTGCCCCAAACCAAAAGTGCTTCGTGAATTTCAAGTATCGGTGATGGAAGGGGTTGAATCTTCTCCCTTCATACTCCCGGTTGTCGAAATTGCGACAGGGGCTACATTGTGTTGGTGCCTCCTTTACCCCTCGTCTACATGATCACTAGATAGGACCATGGGCCCATCCCCGACACTTTCGCATTTCACGTTTCAGGGTTTCAGGCTATGGTTGCATGCATTGACGAGAACCCCGAAACACCGATTCCCAAAAAACTCAATCTATCACCGCCTATCCCCATGAGATCGGATGTCTCCACCTAATCCCAGGCTTTGGGACTTTGTGTTTCGTGAGTCCTAATGACTCTGCTCCCTTGCACTCCCAACTCGTTAAATTGTGACTCTACATGACGCTATTTCTTGTGCAACTCTGTGATTGCAGTCACCCAATGGTCATCAATCTGCTCCATTGATAGATCCTCTCCATTGAGAACTGATCTTTTCCCTCTTGCTTGATTTGTGTCACTGTTCAACCGCTTTTGGTGCTGCCAATAGTGAAAATGGAGACTTAGTCGACCAAAATTGGGCTTAGGCATACAAAGGTTCAGTGATGGAAGTAAGAGGAGGAGGGATCGACCATTTAGGAAGGATCTGGCAAGCCGACAGGGAAACTAGTCAATCAAGAAGGATGACTGCGAGGAACAAAGATATATGTCGGGAGGGAAAAGAAAACTACAATTTGGGTCTGCAGAAGGGGGAAAAAAAGGAAAACGTAGTCATAAGAAGAAAACACAGACCCCCAAGGCCTTGAGAGGATTATGTGATAACATAAATCATGAGAACTATATTCACCTAATTCCCGAGAGTGTTCCTCCTAACATCAAGCCTTACATATACCCTTATTCCTAGAAGAGTGAAATTGAGAGTATGGTTGAAGCAATGTTA
Organism: Picea glauca; assembly: GCA_000966675.3. Taxonomy (NCBI): domain Eukaryota; kingdom Viridiplantae; phylum Streptophyta; class Pinopsida; order Pinales; family Pinaceae; genus Picea; species Picea glauca. The sequence continues at coordinate 102,342 of JZKD02S0177478.1, forward strand.
GAGTTTAGCATTATTAGACCTAGACAAAGTTCTTACTCTGCATCGGTGTTAATGGTACTCAATAAAGAGGGCTCATGGCATATGTGTCCAAAATATAGAGAGATAAACAAGATCAATATTAAAGATACGTTTCCCATTCCCATCATTTATGAATTGTTAGATGAACTACATAGAGAAATATACTTCACAAAGTTGGATCTTCATTCAGGGTATGATCAGATTAGAATGAAGTAAGAAGATATCCCAAAAACAACATTCCAAACTCATGAAGGCCATTATGAATTTTTGGTCATGACTTTTGGCCTTGCAAATGCACCTTCCACATTCCAAGGGTTGACGAATTCCATTTTCAATCCCTTCCTTCAAAAATTTGTGTTAGTATTTTTTTATGATATACTAATCTATAGAAAGTCTTGGGAGGGTCATTTTCGACATGTTGACAAGGTGCTACAACTACCAAAGGAGAAACATTTATATGCCAAACCATCCAAATGTTTCTTTGGGGTGAAGGATGTATATTAGTTTGGTCATATTGTATCTCATGAAGGTGTCAAGGTAGACCCTAACAATATTAAGGCCATGATGGAATGGTTGATCCCCAAAACATTGAATAATCTTAGAGTATTTTTTCTTTTGACAGGTTACTACCGCAAGTTTGTTCGGAACTATGGAAGAATAGAAACACCTTTAACAACATTAACTAAGATTGATGCATTTTCATGGACTCTAGACGCAACTCAAGCTTTTGAACAACTTAAAGAGGCAATGTGAAAAGCTCATGTCTTGACCACACCAAAATTCAAAAAAACCTTTATTGTGGAATGTGATGCCTCTAAAAATGGAATTGGTGTTGTTCTAATGTAAGAAGGAAGGCCCCTTGATTTTGAAAGTTGGAAACTCAAGGGAAAGGACTTACACAAGCCCATTTATGAGAAGGAAATGATGACAATACTACATGCATTAAATAAATGGCACCCTTACCTAATAAGTACGCACTTCAAGGTCAAAACAGATCATGATAGTCTTATTTATACTTCTTGGAACAAAGACTATCTTCAAAAGAACAACAAAAATGGGTGACCAAGATGTTGGGTTATGATTTTGAAATTATATACAAAAAAGGGAAGAAAAATGTTGTGATAGATGCACTCTCAAGAAAGGACGAAGATGTTGAGGCCTTTCTCTATGGTGTCTCGATCAGCCAACCCAATTGGATAATAGAAGAGAAGGATGAACGGAAGAATGACGAAAACATGTGGACTTTCATTCAAAGGTTGCAACAGGATTCCAATGCATCAGATATATTTACATGGAAAAATGATTCACTATGGTACAAATATCTCTTTAATTTATGTAAGAAATCCCAACTCAAACAAAAGGTACTCTTGGAATTGCACACCTATCCGGTAGGAGGGAACATAGGATTTTTTAAAACCTACCATAGGTTCAAGAAGGATTTTTTTTGGATGGACTTAAAACTAATGTTCAAAGGTTTGTGGCAGAATGTTTGGTTTTCCAACAAAATAAGTTGGAAACAATTAATACCCCAGGTATTTTACAACCATTATCCATCCCAAGTCAATGTTGGGAGGATGTTTCCATGGATTTTATCACAGGGTTACCAAAGTCTGAAGGAAAGAGTGTCATCATGGTGATTGTTGATAGACTTACCAATTACACACACTTTTGTGCACTCTCGCACCCTTTCAAAGCCAGTACAGTTTCCACTGCATTCGTGGAAATAGTTCAAAAGCTACATTGAAGCCCAAAGATTATTGTAAGTGACAAAGATCCCATCTTCACTGGACATTTTTGGAAAAAAATATTTTCTTGTTTGGCTACTCAATTGGCTCATAGCTCATTTTATCATCCTCAATTTGATGGACAAACCAAGATAGTGAACAAATGTCTGAAAGGATACCTTCGTTGCTTTATCTCTGATAAAAAAACAAAATGATTCAAGTGGTTACCCTTGGCAGAATGGTGGTATAAAACTTCCTTTCATACTGCAACAAAAATTAAACCATTTATGGCACTCTATGGATATCACCCAACTTCCATCACTTCTTCTCTAAAACAAAAATCTAAGGTTCAAGTAGTGGAAGATCACATCGAGCATCAACAATAAGTTCTCCAACTCTTAAAGGACAACTTGACCATGGCACAAAATTGCATGAAACAATAATCATATCAACATCATAGTGAAAGAAGTTTTCAAGAAGAAATTTTGAAGTAGTGGATTGGGTATTTTTAAGACTACAACGATACAAACAGATGTCCCTCAAGAAAGATAAGAAGGATAACAAATTATCACCAAAGTACTATGGCACTTATAAGGTGTTGCAAAAGATTGGTACTATGGAATACAAATTGGAGTTACATGCATCTTCACGAGTACGCCCAGTTTTTCATGTTTCGTGCTTAAAGAAGGTTATAGGTGACAAGATCCCAGTTCAAACTCTATTAAAACTTGGCGAGGAAGGAAAAATCATATTGGATATCAAATCCATCACTGACACGAGAATTCACCAGCTAAGGAATATATCAATTTTAGAGTATCTCATTAAGTGGAGGAACTACCTACTAAAGATTACACTTGGGAAGATGCGTATTTTATACATAATCATCTAGAATTACTCAAGCGTTGCAGAAAACACTTGTCTGAAGAGAAGGCACATGTTAAGCCCCAAATAGTGGAACATTACTCCTTAACTGGAGCATATCACATAAGTATTGTTATTGTATTTATGTCAACTTGGATCCATTAGTTGTAATTGTACCTCCTAGTGTCCTATAAATACCAAGGAGACCTTTTCATTTGGAATCATCTTGTATTTGTAAATTTATGTCGTGTATAAGGAGGTTTCCCCCTAGAAGAAGCTTATTATCTAAAATTCTCTCTTTGTCAAGGAGTTGAATACTTATCTGAGGTTTTCTATGCTATCTTGATATTTGGTTCTTAACATATAGGTTATTTTTAGGGTTTTAGTTGTATTAGGGTTTTAGTGGTAGTTGTCTAAGGGATTCTCAAGTATGGAATACCATTGGTATGCATACCATTGCATACCATTGGTATGCATGCCATGGTATTGCAATGGTATGCATACCATGGTATCACAATAGTATGCATACCATTGTATGCATACCATTGCATACCATTGGTATGCATGCCATGGTATTGCAATGGTATGCATACCATGGTATCACAACGGTATGCATACCATTGAATACCATTGGTATGCATACCATTTATAGATTATTTTTAGGGTTTTATTTTTCTTAGGGTTTTAGTGGTAGTT
>JZKD02S0177478.1:116689-132844 GCA_000966675.3 Picea glauca
GCCACATGTCTTTAAATGACTTGAATAGGCGAGTTGCAACTGGCAATAAAACTCAAGCTGAGACTCGGATGGGAGAACCATCAGTTGCATTGGAACTGGAGCACCATGTTTCAACGAAGGGGGGGGCTCTGTTTTCATTTGTGCCACCAAAAAACCATATCTTGGAGTAGCTATGGCACGAGGGTTTTGCTCATTTATTAGTACAGATGTGTAGGCAAGGCATGTCAAGGCAAGGAAAGTGAAGGAAAGGCATGGAAAGTGATAAGGAAAGTGAAGGAAAAGCATGGCACCGAAAGTGATAAGGCAAGGAAAGTGAAGGCAAGTAAATTCAAGGCAAGTGAAGGCAAGGAAAGTGAAGGAAAGGCATGGCAAGGCAAGTGAAGGAAAGAAAAGGCATGGAAATTGAAGGCAAGTCAAGGAAAGTGAAGGTAATGAAAGGAAAGGAAAGACAAGGAAAGGCAAGGAAAGTGAAGGAAAGGCATGTAAAGTGATGGAAAGGCATGGTAAGGAAAGTGAAGGAAAGCCAAGTAATGGAAAGTGAAGGAAAGGTAAGGCAAGGAAAGGAAAGAAAAGTGAAGGAAAGGGAAAGTCAAGGCAAGGAAAGGCAAGGAAAGTGAAGGCAAGGAATGAAAATTGAAGGCAAGGCATGGAAAGGAAAGTGAAGGCATGGAAAGGCAAGTGAAGGAAGGTCAAGGAAAGTGAAGGAAAGACATGGCAAGACAAGTGAAGGAAAGGAAAGGCATGGAAATTGAAGGTAATGCATGGAAAGGCAAGTGAAGGAAAGGCAAGGCAAGGAAAGTGGAGGAAAAGAAAGGCAAGGCAAGTGAAGGAAAGGAAAGACATGGAAAGTGAAGGCAGGGTAACGCAAGGAAAGGAAAGTGAAGGAAAGGCAAGGAAATGCAATGCAAGGAAATTGAAGGAAAGGCATGGAAGGTGAATGAAAGGCATGGAAAGGAAAGTGAAGGAAAGGAAAGGAAGGGCAAGTGAAGGCAAGGAAAGGAAAGATAAGGCAAGGAAATTCAAGGCAAATGAAGGAAAATCATGGAAAGGAAAGTGAAGGAAAGGCAAGGCATGACAAGTGAAGGAAAGGAAAGGCAAGGCAAGGCAAGGCAAGTGAAGGAAAGGAAAGGAAAAGAAATCCAAGGAAAGTGAAGGCAAGGCATGGAAAGTGAAGGCAAGGCATGGCAAGGAAAGTGAAGGAAATGAATGGAAAGTGAAGGCAAGGCAAGGAAAGGAAAGGAAAGGAAAGGAAAGTGAAATAAAGGCATCGAAAGGAAAGTGAAGACAAGTGAAGGAAAGGCATGGAAAGTGAAGGAAAGGCGTGGAAATGCAAGTGAAATCAAGGCAAGGCATGGCAAGTGAAGGCAAGGAAAGGCAAGGCAAGGCAAGGAATGTGAAGGAAAGTCATGGAAAGGAAAGTGAAGGAAAAGAAAGGAATGGCAAGGGAAGGCAAGGCAAGGCAAGGGAAGGGAAGGAAAGGAAAGTGAAGGAAAGGAAAGTCAAGGAAAGGAAAGACAAGACAAGGAAAGTCAAGGAACATCATGGAAAGTGAAGGCAAGGCATGGAAAGGATGTTAATATTATGGTAGATGCAGGAGTTATTTACCTCCACGTGTAAAGCTAATGAGAATAGAAGACTCCGAAAAGCAAGAGAAAACCCTAATGAGTTGACTAATAATCCTATAAGTTTTGTCAGATCAAAAAGATAACTTATATTAGGTTATTAGCCTCCAAGAGAAGAAGTATGCCAGAAATAATAAAAATATACTGAACAGACATGTACCCAGAAGGAGAAGTCAGCCCCAACAAATATGGAAAAACCACTATAAATATAGGGCGCCAGTTCTCATTTGACACATCTCAGAATTACAGAGCAACAACTGGTGCGCATTGCAGTTCCCAGTTTGGTGCGCACGTGTGGAGGAGAGATGCAAGTGCAGCTGCTGCAACAACCAGTTTTTCAGTGTTGGCTTGGATTATCTCTTGGCTAGGGTTTGGACTATTTGATCAGCTATTGTTGGTGTTCTATCCTTGGAGGAAGATGTGTTATAACTTGTTTGGCTATCTAGCCTAGGGTTTTCTTCCGGAGTAATTCTTAGTCAAAGTTAAGGTTGATGCAGGAGCATCTCTCCACGTAGCCAGTCGGCCGGCCAACCATGTCAGCGCGCATGCATTCAAATGCTAAAAGGGAGGTGTAGCCTCATTTAATATTTGTTATGAATGTAATTTAAATGCTTAGGCTATTGAGCCATGGGAAGCCATTCTTTTATGCAGGCGTTAGGTAGATCGGCCTTTATTGTAGATTGGCTGAGATCTAGATCCAGATGCTGGACTAGACAGCCATTTATTGTAATTGAATAAGGTAGGTAGGTTGGAGGGAAGAGCTCGATGAGCCCCTCAGGTAAAAGATATTTTGAGATCTCATTTTGGTAGCTAGAGAAGATAGATGAGTAGAGTTGAGGAGAGCCAGAGAGAGCTTAGGAACACCATTGTAAATACAGGCCTTTTCCAATTTTTTTTTTAATATAATCAGAAGCAGTTTTTCCTGCATTATTCTGTGTTATGTGGATGCCTGTATGTGTTCTTTTATATGTTGTGAATGTATGTATGTTAGGCATTTGAAGGGATTCTGTTTGATTTTAAGGATGAGGTCTTTGAGGTTTCATGTCAGGAGGACATGACAGAGTGTTGTCGTCTCTAAATACCAGTGCACAGGGGATGCATTTCTGAACTCTACGGAGTCAGACAAAGACACACTGCAGCAGAGAAGCTGAAATCATCAACTCGGGAGAAGACCTCAAGGTTTTTGAATACCTTGGAGGTAAGGGTGTGTGTGAGAAACACAGTTGCAGACAAAATTCTGTTGTGAATTATGTAGAGCTCTGCCAGGTGGGCATTGAGCATATGCACAAGGTGCAGTTGAAGGAACTCTGTTGTGAGTTCAGACAGAATCTCTGAGGAGTTCTTTGAATCTCTTCCAGGTGGGCATTGAGCCAGTGCAAGGAGTGCACAGAGGAAGGAACTCCGCTGTGAGTTCAAAAGAAACAGAATCACTGAGGATTCTGAGAGCTCTGCCAGGAGGGCATTGAGCAAGTGCATAGGTGCACAGGGGAAGAAGACAGAACAACTGAACATTCTGTGGAAGGGAAAACTCTGCCAGGTTGTCATTGAGTTAGTGTGCATCCAGGCATAGAAGAGGAAAGAACTCTTTGAGTTCTGTGAACTGAAGGAAGAATTCATTTGAGGATATTCACTGGGTTGCTGAACACCCAAAAAGACTCAGCAATCAGGTTGCTTGAGTAGAGACACTGCCAGGAGGGCATTATATTCTCCATCTATGGGAGAAGAAAGATAAAGTCCCTTAGGGGTCTAATTGTTTGCAGAAGCTCAGGAGGGTCAGTGTTGCATATGTGCGGTGAAGATCAAGGTGAAGGAGTTCGTAGAGAGAGAGAGAGAGAGAGAGAGAGAGAGAGAGAGAGACAACAAAGGTTGGAGGCCTTTGAGAACTGGTAAATTTCTCCCAAGTCTGGGACAAAGCACAAGAAGCTCAGGAGAGCCCAGCAGTCATGAGATCGACAGGTAAATAAATCTGGACCATTGGTTATTACATCCAGGAGGATCTCAAGAGGAGCCTCTAGAAGGAGGAGGCCGACAACCGTTGGATCTCACTCAGAAATCCCGTAAGCCATTGGATCGGGAGGAGTTGCACGGAGTTTAGCCTCTGGAGAGAACGCACAAGAAGAAGTGATCTAGGCCATCAGATCTAGAGAAGAAATCTCGTCAGCTGTCAGATTGGGTAGGATCTGCACGAGGCTTAGTAGTCGGGATATTAGCGATTGGGAAATCAGGATTCCCGAGGGCAAGAGAATCGAGACATTCCAAGTCTCGAAACACCGGAGCGATCTGGATCATCCGTTAACAGAGACACGTGGCAGAGATCGAGCACCCATCGGTATTGAGGCACATCGGGAAATTGACATTCTCGTGAAAAAGAGATCGGGGAAATCCAGGTTGAAAACCCTGGCATAATCTGAGCCGTCCATTCAAAGGGACAGGTGTCAGAGATCTGAAGAGAGTTGGCATAGTAGTCATCGGGAAATTGGAGTTCTCGAGAACAAGAAAATTGGGACATCAAAAGTCTCGAAATCTCGGAGGAATCGAGACCGTCCATCTGGAAGGGACATGTGGAGGAGATCGACACTATCGGGAAAGGGCCGACAAATAAGCCGTCCATCGGAGTTTGGTTCATCGGGATATCAGAGATCCCAATGACAAGTTATTTGTGCACTTTGGAATTGCGAAACACGAGACCCTGATGAGTGGGGGCCAGCTCTCAGCACATCAGAGCTGAGGAAAGAGCCATAGTGGAGGCCAGCTGTCAGTATAATGGACCGTCGGGATTTGGATGATCGAGAATCCCGTAGGCATATGCATTTAGTCATTTGAAACCTTGTAGCCCCGACGGGGGATAGGACTGTGGACACAGGGATAATGGTCATATTGGCCAGAAGCTAGCTAGGGAAGCTAACACGTGAAGGGCACGTTGGTATTCGAGGAATCATGAGTCCCATGGATGAATGTATTTGACATCGCAAACCCTGAAACCCCGACATAGAGGTTTGACTACGGTCACGGGGATTGGTCATATGAGCGGGAGCTGAGCCGGGAGGGATAGCCCATGAAGGAGCACATCGGGTTTTTGAAGCCTGAAATCCCGATAGGAAGGTAAGGCTACGGTCTTATGAATTCTGGTCATATGGAATAGGAACCTAGCGAGGAGGGATAGCGCGTGAAAAGGGCGCATCGGTGATTGGGTATTGGAGAGGTGAGAAACTTTTGACAACGGGCATATCGAAACCCTGAAGCCCAATAACAGTTTTCCTGTGGGGAAATTGTTCACGGTGAGTGCAGGAGGCCATGCAGAGGAAAGAAGGAAGACCTATGGGTCATATTTTAACAAGGGTTCTAGAAGGGAATCTAAGGAGCCAGAGAAGCTCAGCAGAAAGGGATTTAAAATCGATCATGTGAGCAGGAGGTCGGGCAGAGAGACCCTGCGGGGCGATAGAGCTGAGACCTCACTGCGTCACGTGGTATCAGAGCTAATTGCTTGTCTGTATATTTCAGGAAAGAGGAGAAAAGAGGGGGCGAAAGAAGATAGAGTTGTTGAGGACTTTGTAATGATTGTTTGCAGGTAGGAAACAATCAAGGAGACAGTCAGCAGGACTGTAAGATGAAGCTGGAGACACTCTTGATGTGGAGTGACAGCAGCAGGTCTACCAGGGACGCAGATAAACACTACAAGATGGCTACGGAAGGCCATAAGCATGCTGAAAAAAAGAGCCCAGAGCTAATGAGCACAGCAGAAATGGATAAAGAGCTCGCTGACATAAAACTAGAGATGGAGGAGATCGAAATGAAGATGCGGCAGGGTAAAAAGCCGAGATGGGTATATGAATGGCCCATGAAGACGCAAAAAGTGAAATGGCCAGTTAGGGATCTGATGGTCAAAGGACAGTAGAGGTTGTTAAGGAGATGGCTGAGGTATGCTGAAAACCTCAGGCCCATAGAAGAGGAGGAATTGGTTCATATATGCGAACCAGAGACTGGGGAAAGTCTCAACGATTTGGAATCTGAAAGGAGATCGGCTGATGATCTCAAAGACTGCTAGGAGGACAAAGAAGAAGAAATTCCAGATTGCCAAGAGGGCAACGAGTTGAGATCAGTTGAAGATCTCATGGACTCTCATGAGGACAGCCAGGAAACTTTGCATTGCCAGCTGGGCAATGATCAGAGATCGCTGAAGGATCTCAAAGACTGCCAGGAGGGCAGCGAGAGCATATCATATTGCTAGGTGGGTAGAGATGAGCGTTTGAGACTATCTGAAAGTCTTAGGGACTCAGAGGAGAGTTCAAGTCAGCATTGGGTGCTAATCAAGATGGGATCGGTTGATCTCAAAATATGCCAGGAGGGCAGTGGAAGCATCCCATATTGCCAGATGGGTAGGGGTGAACTGATAAGTCGGATTCAGCCAGAGGAGCTGACAGAGAAGGAGAGCTCAGAATCAGATTAGTAGGTACAAATAACAGCGGAAGATATGAGGAGCCGAATGATGATTGGGGGAATACAAGTATTCCTACCATTTGCCCAGGAGGAGGTAGAAATCTGTGTTGCAGATACATCAACAGCAGGGGAACAGTCAGTTTTGACTGTCAAAAGAAAATTGGAACAAACATTTGAGACTGCCCAAGAGGATGAAGGGAAGAATGAGCGTTCTGAGGAATGGATCAATGATTTCAGCCAGCGAGATGAGAGCATTATAGCATTGGAGCTGACAATAGAAGAAGAAGTAGAAGCAGAAGAAGAGAGTGAGCATTCCGAGGAATGGCTCAATGCATTCAGCGATGAAGCTAAAGAGACTGCAATGTGGGAGTTTGCAGTAGGAGAAGAAGAGGAAGAGGTAGACAACATATGTTTTGTTGAGTTGTGGAAGTAGATAGAAGCCCTGGAAGAAAGGGCGAGAGTGCAGGGAAGGCACATCCAATAGGTGAGGTTGGAAACAGATAAGGATGAAGGCATGGGAGATCATGATGATCTGCCCAATTACCAAAAAATTTTGCAATGGAGGAGACTGAACGAGCAGAACCAGTCATGGGAGCAGCTGGATGAAGTGATCAGAGAGTTCATGGAGCTGATGTTAAGATCAGCATACACTACTAGTGAGGAGAGGTTGAATAGAAGAGCAGCAGCAACAACAGCAGTGCAGAAGCATCAGCAGCAGCAGTGCAGAAGCAGCAGCAGCAGCAACAGAATGGAGTAGATGAAAATCTCCAAAGACTTATTTGGGATCCAGGAGAATTCCAACAGCTCAGAGGGGAAGTGCATGAGCAGGAGCTCATGATTTTGTAGCTGAGGAGTATGATGTAGGAGCATCTCTCCATGCAGCCAGCCGGCCAGCCAGCCACGTCAGCGTGCATGCATTCAAATGCTAAAAGGGAGGCGTAGCCTCATTTAATATTTGTTATGAATGTAATTTAAATGATTAGGCTGTTGAGCCATGGGAAGCCATGCTTTTATGCAGGCGTTAGGTAGATCAGCCTTTATTGTAGATCGATTGAGATATAGATCCAGATGCTGGACTTGACAACCATTTATTGTAATTGAATAGGGTAGGTAGGTTGGAGGGAAGAGCTCGATGAGCCCCTCAGGTAAAAGAGATTTTGAGATCTCATTTTGGTAGCTAGAGAAGATAGATGAGTAGAGTTGAGGAGAGCCAAAGAGAGCTCAGAAACACCATTGTAAATACAGGCCTTTGCCCTTTTTTTTTTAATATAATCAGAAGCAGTTTTTCCTGCATTATTCTGTGTTATGTGGATGCCTGTATGTGTTCTTTTATATGTTGTGAACGTATGTATGTTAGGCATTTGCAGGGATTCTATTTAATTTTAGGGATGAGGTCTTTGAGGTTTCATGTCAGGAGGACATGACATAGTGCTGCAGTATCTGAATACCAGTGCATAGGGGATGCATTTCTAAACTCTACGGAGTCATACAAAGACGTGCTGTGGCACAGAAGCTGAAATCATCAACTCAGGAGAAGACCTCAAGGTTGCTAAATACCTTCGAGGTAAGGTTGTGTATGAGAAACACAGTTGTAGACAAAATTTTGCTATGAATTCTGTAGAGCTCTGTCAGGTGGGCATTGAGCATATGCACAAGGTGCAGTTGAAGAAACTCTGTTGTGAGTTCAAATAGAAGCTGTGAGGAGTTCTGTGAAGCTCTGCCAGGTGGTCATTGAGCCAGTGTAAGGAGTGCACAGAGGAAGGAACTCCACTGTGAGTTCAAAAGAAATAGAATCACTGAGGATTCTGAGAGCTCTGTCAGGAGGGCATCGAGCAAGTGCATAGGTGCACAGGGGAAGAAGACAAAACAACTGAACGTTCTGTGGAAGGGAAAACTCTGCCAGGTGGGCATTGAGTTAGTGTGCATTCAGGCACAGAAGAGGAAATAACTCTTTGAGTTCTGTGAACTGAAGGAAGAATTCATTTGAGGATATTCACTGGGTTGTTGAACACCCAGAAAGACTCAGCAATCAGGTTTCTTGAGTAGAGACACTTCCAGGAGGGAATTATATTCTCCATCTGTGGGGGAATAAAGATAAATTCCCTTAGGGGTCCGAGTGTTTGCAGAAGCTCAGGAGGGTCAGTGTTGCATACGCGCGGTGAAGCTCAAGGTGAAGGAGTTCATAGAGAGAGAGAGAGAGAGAGAGAGAGAGAGAGAGAAGAGAACAAAGGTCATAGGCCTTTGAGAACTTGTAAATTTCTCCCAAGTCTGGGATGAAGCACAGGAAGCTTAGGAGACGCCAGCAGCCATCAGATCGACAGGTAAAGAAATCTGGACTGTTGGTTATTACGTCCAGGAGGAGCTCAAGAGGAGCCTATAGAAGGAGGAGACCGACAACCGTTGGATCTCACTCAGAAATCTCGTAAGTCGTTGGATCAGGAGGAGTTGCGCGGAGTTTAGCCTCTAGAGCGAACGCACAAGAAGAAGTGACTTGGGCCATCAGATCTGGAGTAGAAATCTCGTCAGCCATCAGATTGGGAAGGAGCTACACGAGCCTTAGCAGTCGGGATATTAGCCATCGAGAAATCAGGACTCCCAAGGGCAAGAGAATCGATACATTCCAAGTCTCGAAACACCGGAGTGATCTGGACCGTCCATTAGTAGAGACATGTGGCGGAGATCGAGCGCCCATCGGTATTGAGGCGCATTGGGAAATTGGCATTCCCGTGGACAAGAGATCGGGGAAATACAGGTTGAAAACCCCGACATAATATGAGCCGTCCGTCCAGATGGACAGGGGTCAAAGATCCGAAGAGAGTTGGCATAGAAGTCATCGGGAAATCGAAGTTCTTGAGGACAAGAAAATTGGGACATCGAAAGTCTCGAAATCCCGGAGGAATCGAGACCATCCATCTGGAAGGGATGCATGGAGGAGATCGGTGCTATCAGGAAAGGGCTGACAAATAAGTCGTCCATTGGAGTTTGGTTCATTGGGATATCAGAGATCCCGGTGACAAGTTATTTGTGCACTTTGGAATCGTGAAACGCGATACCCCGATGAGTGGGAGCCAACTGTCAACACATCAGAGCTGAGGAAAGAGCCATAGTGGAATCCAACTATCAGTACAATGGACCGTCGAGATTTAGATGATCGGGAATCTCGTAGGCATATGCATTTAGTCATTTGAAACCCCGTAGCCCCGACGAGAGACAGGACTGTGGACACGGGATAATGGTCATATTGGCCAGGAGCTAGCTAGGGGAGCTAACGCGTGAAGGGCGCGTCGGGATTCGAGGAATTGTGAGTCCCATGGATGAATTTATTTGACATCACAAACCACGAAACCATGACATAGAGGTTTGACTATGGTCACGGGGATTGGTCATATGAGCGGAAGCTGAGCCGGGAGGGCCAGCCCGTGAAGGAGCGCATCGAGTTTTTGAAGCCTGAAATCCCGATAGGAAGGTAAGGCTGCAGTCTTATGAATTCTAGTCATATGGACTAGGAACCTAGCAAGGAGGGCTAGCACGTGAAAAGGGCGCATCGGTGATCGGGGATTGGAGAGGTGAGAAAATTTCGACAACGGGCATATCGAAACCCTGAAGCCCGATAACAGTTTTCCTGTGCGGAAATTGTTCACGGTGAGTGCAGGAGGCCATACAGAGGAAAGAAGGAAGACCTGTGGGTCAGATTTTAACAAGGGTTCCAGAAAGGAATCTAAGGAGCCACAGAAACTCAGCAGAAAGGGATTTAAAATCGATCCTATGAGCAGGAGGTCGGGCAGAGAGACTCTGCGGGGCGATAGAGTTCAGACCTCACTGCGTCAAAGGTGCTCGAAGGGTGGCTTAAACCTATGGTTGGGTGATGAGGGTGTCGTCAATGGTAAAACAAGCACACAATCCTCTATATTCTAACAGGTTATGGGCCCACCACTTCTTTCATTCAGTCTAAACGCTGGAAGGAAACATAGCCGCTAGTGTTACTAGCAAAAGCAGTTTCCAAGACACTGTCGCTAGGGTTACTAATAGGAGTAGTTGCAAAAAACCTAAACCTCTTGTTGAGGCACCTTAAGTGAATGGATTGACCTAATCTCTAGATAGATCAATGTGCTCTAGCCTATCACATTCCCTAATACTCTCAACAAGCCAAGACATGAAGATTGACTTTGTGACCAAATCTAGGGTTTGACCAAGTCAAAATAGCCATGACTTATTCTATGAATTCAGAGAACAAGTTATATGGAGCCTCTAACTTCAGAGCGTGGAAGACAACGATTGACCTCATCCTTTCCAAGAATAAAGTGTTGGATATTGTGAAAGGAAAGATCATGAATCCAAAGTTTTGAAGAAGGAAAAGAGAAGGAACCACAGAACATTGTAGCCATGGAGAAGTTCAAAGATGTTGACATCAATGCCATGAGTATCATAGTGGATTCTATAAAAGACCACTTGATAGCCTACATCTCCCATCTTGACTCATCGAAGAAAATGTACGATGCCCTAACAAATCTCTTCTCAGTCAAGTTATGAGTCTGAAAAATGAGCTCCGTGACATGAAGATGAATAATGATGACAACATAACATCATATTTTGTGAGGATTTCTCAGTTAAGAGAACAACTACAAGCTAATGGAGAGACCATTTCGGAAAAGGAATTGGTGAACATAGTACTCAATGGTCTTCCCAAGATGTGGGATGCATTTTCTGCAAGCATGAACACAAGGAAGTAGTATCCGACACTTGAAGAACTTTGGACTTGTTGTGCTCAAGAAGAATCAAGGATCAATGCAAAAGAGAAACCCTAAAGGAAGTACAATGATCAAGCCTTCACAACAAGATTCAAGTACTTCAAGAACAAAAGGAAGTTTGTCTCAAGGAGGAAGCCAAATCAAGAGAAAGACATTTTAGAAGTACAATGCTTCAATTGTCAAAAGTATGGTCACTACAAGAATCGTTGTCCCGAACTAAAGAAAAGGAAGGAGAAACACAAAGAGTCAATTGCCGAAGAAAAGGAACCTACAAAGAAGACTAAGCAGGATGGAAGAGTCTTCTTCTTCTAAAAGGTAACAACACTCTTCTTATTTCTTGTACATATCTTATTTGCATCGTCTCTATACATATCTTGTATATCTATCTCTTGGAAGATAATATGTTCCAAGAAGAATTATACCTATGGAAGAACAAACAACATGAAAATAGATATCATTAGATAATACACATGAAAGAATGAAATACAAATCATGTGGAAGCTATTGCAAGATAAGCCGAATCAATCATGAAGAGACTTAGAAGAAGCAAAGATAGAAAGAAGTCAACAATCAAGAGGAAATTGGAAAAAGACTTATGACGTTTTTTAGAAAACAAAAATATGGAAGCATGGACTCTATTAGACAAGAGAGACAATTATACATTGCAGAAGACAATAAGGATGCAGATGGAAGCATGGACTCTGTTAGACAGAGGGAGCTGATTATATGCACTTATACATGAAGCAAGGATTAGGAGGGATCTAATCCTATGATCCATTGAAGATGATGAAATATATATATCCATGGTAGAAGCTATGAAAGATAGTACGTGTTCAGTTCAACCGTAGAAGAAGACTTCTTCGAAGAGAAGCCTTAAAGTATTCTTGGTTGTCCATCCAGATCCATGATCCTATGATGAAAGGAAGAAGTGGAATCTCTAGGGCATGGAATCTATAAGAAAATCCATGGACCCAAAAGCTAAAGAAAAACATGAAGAATAACATGAGGATTCCAAGAAAGAAAGCAAAACTAGAACAACCAGTCATTGTATCAAGAATCACAAGATTACCAGCCTGATATGAACTCACTAAAATCAATCAAGCAGAAGAACTGAAAGTCGTGATGAAGAACAGTGTATGGAAGACTTATGAATGAAATCATTGCGAGATCTAGAACCAGAGGTTCTCCTAGATGGAGGGAGAAGACTATGATGCTTAATTGTTCCAATACACAATACATATCACTACATGAGTCATTATATTATCCGTAACATCCATGAGTTGGAGTTCTACATCAGATGAATGCAAAGAATGTTCTCTAGAGAAATTGAATAAAGAGAATATGAAGAACAATATCAAGACTTTGAGGCATACCAGAAAGAGACCATTGTATGCAAATAGAAGAATATAACTTGGTGGAGAACCTCCAGTGCATAGCAGAAGCGTGGTGAATATTTACTATAACATCAAGATGATTACTCAGTAGATCAGATCTCATGATGACAGAAGAAGTGCCACATGGATATGTTCCAGTTTTTCCAAATAATGATATACTCTATTGTTCAGATCTACCTGAAGCCTTCACAATGTTCCAGACTAAAGTACATTTGAAATCAAGCATTACATTATCCATGAGAAAGTCCATAAAGGAGAAAATGGTTCTCCAATACATATCTCCACAGATGAGTAGATAAGCATACATTTTGGTAAAGCTTATATCCAAGATGAAAGAGTTTTCATACTCAAAATAGAGCTTGTGGAGATGACTTCCTTATTGAAAAAGGAAGAGATGACTCCCAGGTTCAGAGGGAGCACTGAAAATATTATTGAGACATCCATTTTCAGAATTGAAAAATAGTCCATCTTTGATAGATACTTTCCTGTTCAGAAAGTGGATTGATATTTCTGATGGAAAGTGACTTCCCATTGTGGTTAACATGGGAATTAGTCTAATTTTTGATGTATCATAGACAACAAATTCCCATTGTGGTTAACATGGGGAGTGGTCTAGGGCAGTCTCTCTTCTTGAGGGTTACTCAAGAAGACTAGCCTGCCTCGTCGGACAATGATTTCTCATTGTGGTTAACATGAGGAATGGTCCATTTTGGAGTTTGATACAGGACAATCTTTTCCTCTTGTGGTTAACAGAGGAAATGGTCTGGACAATCATTCCTTAGGGTTTATACATTCTCTCCAAGGTGCACTTTGATTATTGTAGGAGGAATGGCCTAGGGTGGGGAATGGTCCAGGCTCAACAATTAGGGACAGACATTTCTTAGGGTTTATACATTCTCTCCAGGGTGCACTTTGATTAGTGTAGGAGGAATGGCCCAAGGTGGGAAATGGTCCAGGCTCAACATTCCTTAGGGTTCTACAGTCTCTCCAGGGTGCACTTTGATTAGTGTAGGAAGAATGGCCCAGGGTGGGGAATGGTCCAGGTTTAGAAGACAGGACAATTATTCTTCTTTGCTTGAGAAGAATAGTCTAGATATTTCATTATTCTACTCTGAGGGAAAATATTCTTTCTCACATATGTGAGTGAAAGATTGGCCCAGATGATTCAGTTTATATCATAACACTGTTTCTGTGTAGGTTGCTATCAGATGTTTGTTATGAACAATAGATGTATACTACTGTGGTGGATATGTTCCACCGTTCGTGAGGTAGATAATCTTTCAGAGCTCACAAATGTGAGTGAACGATTGGCCTAGATGATTTAGTTTATATCATAACATTGTTTTTGTGCAAGTTTCTATTGGATGTTTGTTATGAAGACTGTATGACAGTAGATGAAGACTACTATGGTGGATATGTTCCATTGTTTGTGACTATACATTTCTGATCAAGTACTTGTGTGTTACTTGGTGTGGTAGTGTACCCCTAGATTGTAGTTATGTACTACTATGAATAGACACAGTTGTGTTCTATATTTGTTCTAATTGCCTTGAAGACTATCAGTAGTTTATTGGAGATAATCATCATCCAGACGAATGATGAACAAAGATTTTCCAGACGGAAAATAGTTCAATGCATTTACTCTTCTAGATTATAAAAATGACTCTTGTATCACTCTATGGTGTGAGTGACTTATCCAACATCATGTCTGATTACTCAGATGAAGTATGGTTTCGAGAGATGATGCAGTTGATGGTGATGGTGATGCTCATGATCTAGTCATGAGATAGTCTAAATGACTATGTTGATGCTACCGGGTAAATGGTATATTTTTGTGCTCAAGATCATTACCTGTAATACCCCCCTAGCTAGGAGGGAGTGTTAACATTATGGTAGATGCGGGAGGTATTTACCTCCACATGTAAACCTGACGAGAATAAAAGACTCCAGAAAGCAAGAGAAAACCCTAATCAGTTGACTAATAACCCTATAAGTTTTTTTGGCTCAAGAAGATAACTTATATTAGGTTATTAGCCTCCAAGAGAAGAAGTCGGCCAAAAATAATAAAATATATTGAACAGACATGTACCCAGAAGGAGAAGTCAGCCCCACCAAATCTGGAAAAACCATTATAAATACAGGGCGTCAGTTCTCATTTGACACATCTCAGAATTACAGAGAAGAAATTGGTGCGCACTATAGTTCCCAATTTGGTGTGCACGTGTGGAGGAGAGATGCAGATGCAGCTGCTGCAGCAACCAGTTTTCAGTGTTGGCTTGGACTATCTCTTTTCTAGGGTTTGGACTATCTGATTAGCTATTGTTGGTGTGCTATCGTTGGAGGAATATGCACTACACCTTGTTTGGCTATCTAGCCTAGGGTTTGATTCCAGAGTAATTCTTAGTCAAGGTTAAGGTGCTCGGAGGGTGTCTTTGGCCTATGGTTGGGTGACGAGGGTATCGTCAATGGTAAAGTGAGCACACAATTCTCTATATTCTAACAAAGGCAAGTGAAGGAAAGTAAAGGCATGGCAGGTGAAGGCAAGGCAAAGCATGGCAAGTGAAGGAAAGGAAAGGAAAGGAAAGTGAATGAAAGGAAAGGAAAGGCAAGGAAAGGAAAGGAAAGGAAAGGAAATTCAAGACAAGTGAAGGCAACGAATGGAAAGGAAAGTGAAGGCAAGGCATGGAATTTGATAATGCAAGTGAAGGAAAGGCATCGAATGGAAAGTGATAAGGAAAGGCAAGGAAAGTGAATGGAAAGTGATAAGGCAAGGAAAGTGAAGGAAAGGAAAGGAAAGTGAATGACAAGTGATAAGTCAAGGAAAGTAAAGGTAAGGCATGGCATGGAAAGTGAAGAAAAGGCAAGGTAAGTGAAGGTAAGGCAAGGCAAGTGAAGGCAAGGAAATGAAAGTGAAGGCAAAGAATGGCATGGAAACTGAAGGCAAGGAAAGGTAAGTGAATGCATGGAAAAAGAAAGGTGAGGTAAGGCAAGGTAAGTGAAGGAAAGACATGGAAAAAGAAAGACAAGTGAAGGCAAGGCAAGTGAAGGAAAGGAAAGGAAAGTTAAGGAAAGTCATGGCATGGAAAGTGAAGGAAAGGCATGTCATGGAAAGTGAAGGAAAGGAATGGCATGGAAAGTGAAGGAAATGCATGGCATGGCAGGTGAAGGAAAGGAATGGCATGGAAAGTGAAGGAAAGGCAAGGAAAGGCAAGCCATGGTATGGGGTATGTTTTAAGGCAGGGTATATTTTAACAGCATTACAAATATTTGAACAACAGTCAAAATGAAGCCAAAATTATTTGTTTTAGATACTTAGATGGTCATTCAAGTAAACCATAGGGATCACTTCTAATAATAACAGTTTCCATTAACTTCTCATGCTCAGAGTAAGGAAAGAAGTATCGTACCTTTGATGAGTTCTTACTTGGAATTGTTTGTAGTTGGAGGTTTGTACCGATAACCAAGTTTGTAAAGTAGGATACAACTTGAACTGGTTTATAATATTAAAATACATAACCACCTTTCTTTCATGTTCTTTCATCCTGTGTCATATGTTTTCCCTTAATAGCTATCGACCCTATCAAAAATTCAATGCCTTCAGAGTCAGTTATTAATCGCATGAGGGTCTCCTTTCCCTCTAAGCATCGTGCCAACCAATAATCAGTGCACCATTCATTATCTGTTGGGGCAACCACTATGTATATGTGCCCTACAAAAAATGGAGTGCGAAAATGTTAGTCCACTAAATGACCAGAGCATATGTTAAGAACCAAATATCAATATAGCATAGAAAAACTTCAGAAAAAGTACTCAACGCCTTGAAAAAGAGATAATTTCATATAATAAGCCTCTTCGAGGGGGAAACCTCCATTTACCCCACTTAAATGTTCAAGTACAAGATGATTCAAAATGAAAATGTCTCCTTGGTATATATAGGAGACTAGGAGGTATAAT
>JZKD02S0177478.1:132854-157606 GCA_000966675.3 Picea glauca
ATYGAGGCTATCTCKTCTATGAGAATACATTCTRAGGGTTTTGACATTRCATTTCAAGAGGTGAGAGGTTTKTTGTAAAAAATRKTGYTTTCTTGTAATCTTGCTAACAATTTATTGGGACAAGACACGTCAAGTTGCATTGTGGTATTTAGAATGAGAATTCTTACCAATTCTTTGAAAAGAATATACAAGGTTTTGTACTATATGATTACGTGTTTCTACACTTTTGACTATTTTAATGCCTACAATTCTCCTAACAACAACCAAACTTCTAGATTTTAAAAAAGACAAAAATAATTGACATTTAGCACCATCGGATTTTGGTTAAAAATATTCTTGAATGATTTTATAAGAGTGATAACGAATAGTACGGTTAGGTAAGTTACCTTCAAGTGATGTTGTACCACTTTCATTGACTTGAATTCATTTAGGAGTTCTTCATCGTGGGGTGCTCAATCTAGGTAGGGAGAATGAACCCCTATTGTGGGACTCTTGACCTCCCTATGGTGGAGTTAACAATGCTCCATTTCTCTCCCCTTAAACCATTGACAGATCCACTGTGGGAGGTGTTAGTAACATTTCTTGTCCCGAGCACAAGAATATTCAGGTCTGCAAGTTGCAAAAGAAGCACCCGAGCGCAGCACGGAAAACTCTCATTTTAGACTTCCAAGCAAGTAAGCGGGCGAAATTATATTGTCGACGGTCTAGATTCATCCATAAGAGAAGATCGACAGTTGGCGGGAAATTGCGGTTAGCGGAGTTGCGTCGAGATTAGCACGATGGATAGCGCCCACATTGCATGTAGGAAAGGATAGAAGTTGTCCATCCAAAAGATGCGTGGCACGAGATCTAGTCATGTTGGCATTTCGGCATTCAGGAGTTCGAAGGGTGAGGGTTCCATGTCATTCTACATCTTGAAACCCTGAACCCCGAAGCACCGAAAGCACCCAAAGTCGAGCCCGCAGTATCACGGAGCAGTCTCAGTCGTCCATCCAAAGGGGACACCTGGTGCGTGATTAGGATCCTTGCCTTTTTGTCCATCACGAATTCGAAGTGCAAGGAGCAGCTCCTTCATATCCCCGAGGCGTGAGGTGCCTAGAGCATCCAGGGCCTGGGGCCCACAACATCGTCGAGTGAGTTCAGGACCGTCAGATATGAGAGGGATGCGTGGCACCCAATTAATCCATCTTAGTGTTTCACTCATCGTGACTATGATAAGCAAGGATCAGCTCCTTCCTATTCACAAACGTCGAAAGCGCTTTTGAGAATAAACACAGGGTCACAGCCCGTGGTCAGTTGGGAAATAAAAAGAGTTGTGCAAGAGGGGCCAAAGGCATCAAGTTTGGTCACAAAAGGGATCATCGTGATCTCTAGGTGCCATCTGATTCAACCTCAATCCTGGTTTTCGCTTGGAGTAAATGAAGGTGAGAAGGGGTGGTTTAAACCTCTCCTCATTCATTAAGTGTAAGGTATGGAGGGTCTGGCAAGCTGTCTGCCCGAGAGGGTCCTGTGTACCAATTTTTTCCAAAGAAGCCATGCCGAGTCCTCGACTAGCCAAGGAGGTCTGCACACACTAACTCGGCACTTAATGACTCAGCTACTCCCCTTGTAGGATCCATGCGCAGTTAAGGTGGCGTCTGACGAAGAATATCCGTCTGAATTTGGCTGAAGGGACACCAAGCCTTGGCTAACTGAGCATGCCTCTGTTAGGTGAATTTTTCTGAATATATAGACTCAGTCTTTGTATTTTGTAAGCATCAATGGTCGAGAAAGGCTCCTGGTTGTAAAACTTTAATGAAGCACTGTTATTCCTAGTTATGCGTGGACTTTTGAGACTTCTTGCCTTATGAATGTCAGTTTCTTTCACGTCTTTGTTTACACTGTGTTAGAGAAGCTCAGAATTGGAGGATCCAGTTGAGTTGTAACTATTATAAGATGATTTAGGTTGGATCACTATAACAGTTGCATTGTTTCTAATTGGTCCTTGTGATTTTCTTAACACTGAACAACTTGGAATTGGAAGATCCAGTCAAGTCCCCCTTTTAGTTTCTCGAAGCCCTGAATCAAGAGGATCTTGCATTCAGGGTTTTTCTTCTGTAAATTGCTGAAAGGTCTGTTGCCTAAGGTATTTTGCTCACTCTTCTTACCAAGTCTTCCACTTGCTCATCTTTTAATCAACTCACTGACTGAAGTTAGATCAAGACCTCCTTTGTTCCTTACATACCAAACCCAGTCCCTGAGTTAGAGTGATATCTCCCCGAGTCTCTACCCATTTGATCACCCATTAAAAACTATCATGACATAAAACTGTTGGGCGTTGGGTTCTGCTCCTGCAAGAAATCCAGGAGTGACTTCTGATCCTAACATTTCTAGCGCCGTTTCCAGGGAGGAAGTTGAAGATTTTCCCCAGGACTGAATGAGATTGAGACTATGATTTTGAAGGTGCATCAGGTATCAGAGCCTTTGAAGATTGCTACTGTGCACCTGGCGACTCCATTGTGGTGACTCCACTGTGGTGAACCTGCCACGTTAATTGTGGCTTTCAGAGGTAGACACACGCGGTCCCATCCACAACTGCCTATGTCTACACCTAAAACCGATTTAGAGGTGCTTCTCAGAAAGCGAAATTCCTCTAAAGAAGAAGCTTCCACCGTCGAACCAAGTAATCTGCCATCTCCTTCTGTAGGAACTCCATTTTCTCCTCAGTTTCTTAACAGACCTCTTTCTGAGGTTTCCCATTTCCTGAATTTCGGGAGTGTTCCTGTTGAGTTTTCCCCTCCTAGTCTAGGATTGGAGGGAGAAATCCTTGTCACTCCCCTCTCCTCTGAAGTTGTACTTTGGTGTAGACCCAGGACTGCAGAAGATTTCCCCACTCCTATCTTTACCACTCCTCCTCTTGTTATTGTCACCACTCCTACACAAAGAGGAGCATCTCCTGACTTGAACATGTTAGCCTTCTCCTTAAATCCCCTTTTGTTTCCCATTCCACTTCGAGACTCATTCCCAGTAGCCCCTTCACGAACTCCTTCTCCTCCAAGTTCTCCTCCACCTAATATTCCTATGGCTAGTGCTAATCCCCCTCTAAATAGAATGGACACCATAGTCGCTGCCAGATATGCTCCCTTAATCCTACCCCATCCTATGAATCCTCTCCCTGCTGGAGATTACTTGAAGTATATGCCCAAGTTCACTGGGGAAGGGGACATAACTATGGAAGAGCACCTGGCTACTTTCTATAGTTATGCAGATAACCTGAACATTGAAAATGAAGATGTCTAGATGAGATTCTTCATCCAGAGCCTGGATGGTGAGGTGAGGAAGTGGTTTAGAGGATTGGCCCCCGGATCTATTGTTGGGATCGAAGCCCTAGACAGTGCTTTCCTGAGGAAGTGGGGAAATAGGAAGGATTTCATGTATTACATAACAGATTTTGGGTCTTTGAAGAAGATGGAAGGAGAGTTTGTCTATGACTTCTCCAAAATATTCAATAAGATGTATAATAAAATTCCTTCCGAAATAAAACCCTCAGAATCCTTGGCCAAGATTTCTTATGCTAGTGCGCTTGGCCCCGATTTCTGTCTTTTATTGAGAGAAAGAAGAGCCACCTCCTTAGCTCAAATGTAAGATGCATCCATAGAAGTGGATTCCAATGTATTATTATCTGATAGACTGAGGAACAAGGCTGACGTAGACAGAATAAAGGGAAGATCAGAAACCTCAACTTCTGGCCCATTGGTGCCCCACCCTCAAGTGGATGAACTGACCAAGATGGTGAAGTCGTTGTCTGTAGAGATGGAGAGAACGAAGGTAGAGGGGAGGCAAGCATACAAGGGCCCTCAAAACATTGAAAAAAAAGGAGGTTTCAGGAGGCCAAACAATATTACTTCCTCGACTGTGCAAAGAGAGAGGGGAAGAGACAGAGAAGACCAAAAAATTCAGGCCCCTTTTCAAAACAATTTTGTGTTCGAGGGGGAAGAAGGGGAAACAGATGAGCTTGATCATGAAATCCATTTCTTTAGGGACACTCCTCCTTTTCCTCATCTCACTCAATCAGCATACAAGGAGTCTCTCATGGACAGTCAGCTAAATGAACTGAACAAAGGAGACAAGGCTAGTGGCAGCCAAGGCAGGTATGATCTGATGTCTAAGAAAAAGACAGTGGCACCTGATGTTCCTGAGAAGTCCACAATAATAGAGAAACCTACTAATGAAGTAGCGGATAGTCACAGAGGTAAGAATCCTTGACCCCTCTCTCCCATAGTCCAGAGTCATGTTCCCTAAATAAGAGAAATTACGAAGCTTACATCTTATTTTAATTTCGAGCATGAAATTCAAAAGATCAGAATCCCTATGCCCCTAACTGAATTGATTAACCATGAATGGTTCAAGAAATGCTTCTATGAGATTTTACAGTCTGAGGTCTCATGCCTTCCCACAGACTCCATCAATTTGCAAGATGAAAATCCTGTAGTTATTCTAGGTCCTATGGTAGAAGACAGGAATGACTCATCCCCTCCCTTCTACACTTCCTTGAACATACATGACAAGGTACTGCACAACTTCTTGATGGATTCGGGGGCTTCTCACAACCTCATGCCCAAAACTGTCATGGAAGAGTTAGGGCTAGAAGTCACCCGAGCCTATCATGACCTCTATTCCTTTGACTCCAAAAAAGTTCAATGTCTAGGAGTTATCAAAGACCTGGTCGTGACCTTGTTTCAGTTGCCCATGAAACGTGTGGTCATGGATGTTGTAGTGGATGATGTCCCCCCCAAGTTCGGTATGTTGTTATCAAGATATTGGATAAAAAGACTGGGGGGAACTTTATAGATGGTCCTCACATATGCTACTATCCCAGTGTTTGGAGGAGAGCATAGGAGGCTATACAGGGAAGCCCAACTGGCCTATATAATCAGTGATGAGGCCAACCCTACCAATCATCCCATTTTTTCCTTGGACATTGATTTAGGTTCCAGTTTAATACAACTCACTAATGCTCCCGAGCCTCCTCTAAAACTTAGAAATCCGCCCACCACTTCTGATAAATTTCTTCCCTCCATCACCCCTGTCTAAAAAATGTTCTTTGATGGAGCCTTTTCCAGGGAAGGCACTGGAGCTGGGGTGTTTTTTGTGTCACCTACTCAGGAAACCATATCTCTGTCATACAAACTAGAATTTGATGCTACCAACAATGTGGCATAGTATGAAGCTCTTGTCCTAGGATTAAGAGCCGCAAGGGAAATGGGAATTTAGGAAGTAGTAGTGTTCGGAGATGCAGAGTTGGTGGTCCAGCAGATTAGAAATTCTTATCAGGCCAAGCATCCTTGACTCAGAATCTACAGAAATGATGTATGGGACTTAATTGATAGTTTCTTCATAGCATTCAACATTTCTTTTGTCCCAAGAGAGAAGAACACAGTGGCAGATTCCTTAGCTACATCAGCAAGCAATTTCAAAGTACCCTTGCTACCCAAATTTAGATATGATGTGGAAGTAAAATACAAGCCCTCCATACCTGACAACGTCAAACATTGGAAGGTATTCAAGGATGATCTCGAGATAAAGAAATTCTTGGAGACTTTCAAAGAATTTTCAGAGATGCATATCGACCAAGACTATATCTCTGAAGAAGAGCTTGATGGGGGTAAGTTTCTGAGTAAAATAGTAGAGTGTAACATTGTGCAGCTCCCCATCAACCATATTCTAAGGGGACTGGTTCCTTTGGAAAGGATTTTTGATAGAAATGATGTGTCATTAAAAGGGGAAATCTCGAAGGATGACGCTGGTGCTATTCAGTGCAACATTGGCACTGAGAGTGAGCCCAAGTTTGTCAAATTGTCAAGGAGTCTGACAAAGGAGAAGAGGTCTGAATACATTGGACTTTTGAGGGAATTTGCTGATGTGTTTTCTTGGACCTATCAAGATCTCAAAACATATAACACTTCTGTCATTGATCATAAAATCCCTTTGAAAAGGGAGGCAAAGCCGTTTAGGCAGAAGATGAGACAGATCAATCCTATGTCACTGCCTATTACGGAGAGGGAAGTGAAAAAGCTGCTACAGGCCTAGATCATCATACCACTGAGATATTCAGAGTGGGTGGCCAACTTGGTACTAGTAAGAAAAAAGAATGGAGAAATCAAACTCTGTGTAGACTTCAGAAACCTGAACAGGAGCTCACGAAAGGATAACTACCCCTTACCAAAGATGGAACATATACTGCAAAGGGTAACAGGAGCATCCATGATGTCTATGATTGATGGTTTCTCTGGCTACAATCAAGTCTCTGTTATGCCTGAGGACAGGGAAAAGACGGCATTCACCACTCCATGGGGCACATTCATGTATGCCAAGATGCCTTTGGATTAATGAATGCAGGGGAAACATTTCAATGTGCCATGGACATATCGTTAATTGGGGAAAAGAATAAATTTGTGGTCGTCTATTTGGATGACATCACAGTATTTTCAAAATCTGATAAAGAACATTGTTGTCATCTCAGAAAGGTTTTCTTGAAATGCAGGAGTTTTGGCATTTCATTGAATCCCAAGAAATCTCTATTCGCCATGCAAGAGGGAAGGTTACTAGGCCACATAGTATCAGTGGAAGGAGTCAGGATCGATCCTAGTAGAGTTGAGGCAATACAAGCCTTATCAATCCCGAGGTCCAAGAAGGAGGTCCAATCTTTCCTTGGTAAGATTAATTTTCTGAGGAGGTTTGTGCCTAACTTTGCTGAGGAGGTAAAACTTATAACAACCATGTTAAGGAAAGGAAATGAAGTGAGGTGGACTTCTGAATCATGAAATTCCTTTGAGAAAATAAAGAAGGCTATGATTGAATCCCCCGTGCTTATTAGTCCTGATTACTCAAAGCATTTTCTTATTTTCTCCTTTGCCTCACCTGACACGGTGGTCACTGTTTTATTACAGACAAACAAGGTTGGGTTAGAGCAACATGTTGCCTATTTCAGCCGAGCATTGAGAGATGTTGAAGTCAGGTATGACACTATGGAGAAGTAGGCCTATGCCTTGGTAAAGGCTCTCAAGGCATTTAGAATCTATGTCTTGTAGTCAAAATCATCGCTTATGTCCCCTCAGCTGTTGTTAAAGACATTCTTATTCATCCTGACATAGACGGGAGAACGAGTAAGTGGATAGCCAAGATTCTGGAATTTGACCTGGAAATAAAGCCTACCAAATTGATCAAAGGTCAAGGTTTAGCCAAGCTGTTGGCTGAAGCCAATTGCCAATATTTGGGGGTAAGTTTCATCAACGAATTCTCAGGAATTCAGCAGATTCGGCTGTCTGAAATAGACCCTCAAAGGGAGCCCCCATTAGCTCAATGTCCCTAGTATAAGGATGTCATATATTTTCTGCAAGAGTTGCGGCCTCCAGACGGCCTGCAAAGAAACAAGGCAAAAGCTCTGAAGCTCAAAGCAGTCAGATATTGCCTTATCGATCAAGTTCTATATTGTAAAGACCCCCTGGGGTTGCTTTTTACATGTGTAGATCCGCAAGAGGCTGAAAGGATCATGGTTTAATTTCATGACAGCCTATGTGGAGGGCATCATTTCTGGAAAACCATAGCCTACAAAATCCTTAGGGCTGGATACTACTGGCCCACCGTATTCACTGACATCTGTAGAAGGGTCAGAGCTTGCACCAAATGTCAAATATTTGTAGGAAAACAATAGCTCAAGTCTTTGTTGTTAAACCCTATGGTTGTTTCAAGACCTTTCCAACAATGGGGCCTAGATTTCATTGGAGAAATTCACCCCACTTCCAGTGGGCAACACAAATGGATCCCGACTGCTACTGATTTCTTCACTAAGTGGATTGAAGCTATCCCCACCAGGAGTGCTTTCCACAAGGTAATCATTGGATTCCTGGAGGACCTCATCACAAGATTCTGCTACCCAAGTAAGATTGTCACTGATAACACAACCTCTTTCAGGGCTGAGCCATTAGCCAAGTTCTGTGAGAAATTCGGGATCAAACTAATCACTCCATCCCATACTATCCCCAGGGAAATGGTTTATCAGAGTCCTCCAACAAAATCCTGATAAGGATCATCAAAAGACTGTTGGAAGACAACAAGAAGGCTTGGCATTCAAGATTAAAATTTTCTCTATGGGTTGATCAAGTGACCATGAAGAGATCTATGTGTGTCTCTCCTTTCCAATTAGTCTATGGAGCAGAGGTTGTTTTTCCTTCTCATTTAGCCATTCCTGTAGAAAAATTCCTCTAGGATCATCAAGAGGAGCCTGATGACATGATCAGAAGGATTCATCATCTAGTGGAAGTCCAACAGGCCAGGGAGCAGGTAATGGGTAGAATTCAAGACCATTAGCAAAGGATCAAGCAGGTTTTTGATAAGAAGGCCAAGAAGGAAGAGTTTCAGATAGGAGATCTAGTACTGAAATGGGATGCTCCTAAACAAGATAAAGGCAAGTACGGAAAATTCAAAGCCATGTGGATTGGGCCTTTCAAAGTATCCGAAGTATTCTCGAATAACACCTATAGGGTACGGGATTTGAAGGATCAAGAAGTTTTCAATGGCCCTGTGAATGGGAATTTCCTAAAAAGATTTTTCTCTTGAGCCACACATGGCTCTTTTGCAGTTGTAAATATTGTTTTTCTTTCCGTCTTTAAGTTTTAAATAAATGACCCCATAGCCCAACAGCAACGCACTGGAGCTGCAAAATGAGTCCTTAGAGAATCACAGGGACGACTCTATCCCCCATGGAGCCTAATTTTAGTAACATTTCTTGTCTTGGGTACAAGAATATTCAGGTCTGCAAGTTGCATGAGAAGCACCCAAGCGCAGCATGGAAAACTCTTGTTTTAGACTTCCAAGCAAGTAAGCAGGCGAAATTATATTTTCAATGGTCCATATTCATCCATAAGAGCATATCGATGGTTTGCGGGAAATCGCAGTTAGCGGAGTTGCGCCGAGATTAGCACGATGGATAGCACCCACATTGCATGCAGGAAAGGATAACAGTCATCCATCCAAAGGACACGTGGCACAGGATCTAGTCATGTCGGCATTTTGGCATTCGGGAGTTAAAAGGGTGAGGGTTCCATGTCGTTCTACATCTTGAAACCCCGAACCCCAAAGTGTCGAAAGCACCCAAAGTCAGGCCCGCAGTATCACGGAGCAGTCTCAACCGTCCATCCAAAGGGGACACCTAGTGCGCTATTAGGCTCCTCACCTTTTTGTTCATCGTGACTTCGAAGAGCAAGGAGTAGCTCCTTCATATCCCCGAGGCATGAGGTGCCAAGAGCGTCCAGGACCTGGGGCCCATAGCATCGTCGAGAGAGTTCAGGACCATCAGATATGAGAGGGACCCGTGGCACCCAATTAAGCTATCTCGGCGTTTATCTCATCGTGACTGTGATAAGAAAGGATCAGCTTCTTCCTATTCAAGAATGATGAAAGCACCTTTGAGAATAAACACAGGGTCATAGCCTGTGGTCAGTTGGGAAATAAAAAGATCTGTGCAAGAGGGGCCAAAGGCATCAAGTTTGGTCATAGAAGGGATCATCGCGATCTCCAGGTGCCATCTGATTCGACCTCAATCCTGGTTTTCGCTCGGAGTAAATGAAGGTGAGAAGGGGTGGTTGAAACCTCTCCTCATTCATTAAGTGTAAGGTATGGAGGGTCTTGCAAGCTGTCTGCCCGAGAGGGTCCTGTGTACCAATTTTTTCCAAAGAAGCCATGCCAAGTCCTCGACTAGCCAGAGAGGTCTCCACATGCTAACTTGACACTTAATGACTCAGCTACTCCCCTTGCAGGAGCCATGCGCAGTTAAGGTGGCGTCTGACGAAGAATATCCGTCCAAATTTGGCTGAAGGGACACCAAGCCTTGGATAACTGAGCACGCCTCTGTTAGGCGAATTTTTCTGAGTATAGAGACTCAGTCTTTGTATTTTGTAAGCATCAATGGTTGAGCAAGGCTCCTGGTTGTAAAACTTTAATGAAGCATTGTTATTCCTGGTTATGCATGGACTTTTGAGAATTCTTGCCTTATGAATGTCAGTTTCTTTCATGTCTTTGTTTACACTGTGTTAGAGAAGCTCGGAATTGGAGGATCCAGTCGATTTGTAACTGTTATAGGATGATGTAGGTTGTATCACTGTAACAGTTGCATTGTTTCTAATTGGTCCTTGTGATTTTATTAACACTGAATGACTTGGAATTGGAGGATCCAGTCAAGTCCCCCTTTCAGTTTCTCGAATCCTTGAACCAAGAGGATCTTGAATTCAGGGTTTTTCTTATGCAAATTGCTAAAAGGTCTGTTGCCTAAGGTATTTTGCTCACTCTTCTTACCAAGTCTTCCACCTGCTCATCTTTTAATCAACTCACTAACTGAAGTTAGATCAAGACCTCCTTTGTTCCTTACATACCAGACCTAGTCCTTGAGTTAGAGCGGTATCTCCCCGAGTCTCTACCCATTTGATCACCCATTAAAAACTATCATGACATAAAACTGATGGGTGTCGGGCTCTTCTCCTGCAAACAATCCAGGAGTGACTTCTGACGCTAACAGGAGGAGAGTGAAAATTTGACTGTCCAACAAGAGATTGCACCACATGACCTTCTTCACCACAATGTTGTACACCAATTGCTTCTCTAATTTCATCCATTGTATAATAAACTCCAATAAAATCCTCCATCATCTGTTCATCCACAAAAAGTTGTCTTGATGAGATATTGTTTGAATCACTCTCTAATGAATTATTGCACTTTGCTTCTGTTGATGAAGAAGAAACATTAATGACATATATTGTGCTAGAAATTGGATTTCCCTCATGTGAAAGCCTACGCTTTGACATACATAAATTTTATTTTTCTATTTCTTCTTCTGCCTTTTTGATCGGTTCCTTTTTTCTCGAGGAATTTCTTTCTCAAATCTAGTGGTTCCCCATGTTTAAATATAAGAATTGTCTTTCAAACACCCACCACAAATTTGTCTCTGTATTATGTAAGAAGGTGTTATCACTCCAAGAAACTCCTTAGAATTGTAGGCTAAGAATGCTTGGTAACTTAAGAATATAATGTGTAGGTATGCTTGGAACAATGGGATTATTCAATGATTAATGTAATAGACAACTCATCATACATTCAAATGAAACAATCCTTTTAGAAAACAATAATCAGACCAGATATTTTTTAAAGGAGAGGATGAAGAATACTAATCTTGATTACCAAATACAACTAGGTGTAGGGCTTAATGGAAGGTAGTAAGAAATCCTTCACTTCAAGTCTATGAGCTTAATAAAGAGATGATAGTATTTAAAATCTAAGATAAACTGAAATAAAGTACAGAAACAAGATGCATGAACATTTATGATATTGAAAGCAAAAGGAGACTGTAATTCTATTATCCAATAAGAGTCTATACAGTAGCCAAAATGTATTCCTAGTTTGAACCCTTATCTCTTAGAAAAGATAGGCATTTATATCCTTTTACAATCGATTTTTAAGATCCTGAAAACTTGGATCTGTATCTAAAAATAGACAATAAAACTAACTAAATGCAATTGATAAACAAAGACTAGTTCCTAGAACTTGAACTATCTTCTATGTCAATCTTGACATCTGTACTTCATCATCTTTAGGACTCTGTTGTGTCATGGAAAGGTGAAGGCACTTGTCTTCTGTAGCTGGACTCCTTTAATTAACCATAGCCGAAACTCTAGGTGACCAATTTAGCATTTGGTCTTCAAAATCTCCACGAATCTCTGATGCTGAGTGTTTCTTGATTAAGTGGTTAATCCTTTGATGCTCTTAAACCCCTTTAGATACCTGAAAATTGCCTTGCTCCAGCTTTAGCTTTCAAAAATTTATTTTTGTGCTTTCACCAGCTAATTCGCCTTATGATCTGCTGGTTAGCTGGTGAAAGATCTACCTTTCACCAACTAACTGGTTATAAATTTACCCTTTGCACTGGTGAAGGCTCTATCTTGGCCAAAAAGGAAACTTCCACCTCCAAAAGTATTTTTTTATCAAAAACTTAGTGTGTCTTTGATTTATCTCCTTGCATATTCACAACAACCTGGGCTAGTACCTGTAGATCTGGATGCGACTTATGCTTCTGCTTCAATTTCGTAATTTTCCTCTTAAGGCGTTTTGCTAACCACCATAAACTGTTATAGTCCTTGGTGATTTTCTTCTTTCTCTTTTTGTCTTTGACACTCTCACGAGCCAACTTCTCAAATGCTGCATTTGTCTCTGCGAAATTGTCAGACAGAGATTTGTATCTTGCCTTGAATACTCTTTCCAAAACCTCCTGTTGAGAAATCACTTCCTTTAGTTGCTTAATTTTTTGTGATTTCTTTGACTTTTTCCTCTTTGATGTTTCACCTTCATCAATGGGAGTAAAAGTCACACAGTCTTGTGCAAATTCCATGGAGTGTTCAGGGATTTTAACGGCTGGACTTTCATCTTCTTGCTCTGGCTCTGTTTCTGAGTCTGTGTATTGTAGATTAAGAATATTTATCTTCTTTACTGCAGGCTTCTCTAAAGTGGTTTCAAATCTAATTATTTCTTTGCTCTTTGAGACTTTATGCTGGAAATCCTATCCTCTGGTGGTCCTGGAAAGGCTCTCCTCTTCCTCGAGCTACTCTAAGGAGTTAATTTCTTTTTCCCATCTTTCTTCTGCTCATTCATGGGCTGAGTTTGGGTCTCAAAGCCTTCCCAAAAAAGAAAATGTTGCCAAGTCCTTCCTCTTTGTCTTAGTTCTTCTAGGATTATCAATTTGATCAGGCCAAAATGACAAAGAGTGTTTTTCATACTTGGAGGTTTTACCCTAATCTTTTTACATACTTTGGTTAGGCTTTTATGCAAGAAGAAAGGTAAATTCAGGAGAGTCTTCCCTGTGAAATGATCTAAGAGTTTGAAATGATATAGCATCATCTTATCATACCTGCCTTCTGAGGTTATATAGAGTTGAATGCCTTTGAACAGGTCTTGCCATTCGTTCTCCAGATGAGAAACTGACATGCTTTTCTTCCAGGTGATATTTCTAAATTCTGCCTTAAGGTATGCTCTGAAATTCAGATTCTTGGTTACTGTTGTCTTAAACCAGCTCTGGCCTAATCTAGGTACGCTGGTTGTTGTGGAAATGGTGGCTTCATCAACTATCATTTCTAAAGAACCCACACTGGCTCTGTTTCCATCATATGATTTAGCAAACGCTTCAGCTCTTGTTTGATGTAAACCATTCTGTAACCTTTTAACATAACCCATGCAGCCTGTGTCTGAGAAACGTTTTTGCACATCTGGATGTGACTGTAAAAAAGACAGGCTATCCAATTCTTTCCTCAGTAATAAACCACTTCGTTTTCTTGTCATTTGTAACTCGAAACTCAGATAATTTGCAAACAATGTCATGGTAGTTTCCTGATTGAACCAAGGTTTGGCATTGGTGAAAACTCTAGGTGTTTCCAATTCAAATATGGAAACATAACATATTTCCTGTGACCGGTGCATGTTCAAAATGTGAAGTGCAGATTTGATGTTGCCAGTTGAGTAGTACTGGACCTTTGCCTATGATGATGAATTTGAATCCGTCATCTCCAACGCCATCATTGTTGAAGCATGCATTCACAAACACGATCGACCATAATATCTGATTTAGACGTCATAACAGAATCCTCATCATCATTTTCTTTCACCAGCGCCTCATAATAATTATGTGACGTGTGTCAAGCGTGCCATCTTTTTGATTTATGAAATTGTGGAAGAAAAACACGTGTTTTGTGCTTTCACCAGCTAACTGTCTGCGGGAAAGTACTCGTTAACCATTTAAACTCATCGCTTTCACCAGCTAACATCAACCTTGCAACACGCATCAGCTATTGAAAGTCTTTTCATGAAATTTTATAGAAACAACCTTTATGGATCAACTTATTTCTAAGGCATGAATTTAAAACCTAAGTTTTGACACTAGAAGAAATTAAAAACAAATAGAGAAACCTATAGATGACCATGCTATCACCTACAAAATGAAACCAAGTGACTGATTCATTTTGGGAGCTAACATTTGGCTCCAACTTGGATGGATACCTCCCTGTGAGGTCACCAAGAACCTAGTTAGACTCAGTAGCCTTTATTACAATTTGAAAATTTGAAAAATTGTTTTTGTCAGTACCATTTGGCATGGAGTTATTCAAGTGATAAAAACAAAGAAAACAGAACTGAAAATAATATGTACAAGTAAAACAGGGCTTTAAGAAAAGCCTTATGAAAAATAGGTCTTTAGAAAACTCTCGTTGAAAGGGCCACCTGCTACTTCCTCGCCTGCAAGATTTTGGATAACAAAGCTATTGTTCTGCTGAACTGTTGTTATGACGAAAGGACCTACCCAGAGAGCATCAAATTTGTTGTGTTTCCCCTTCTCTTGACTTGTTTCATCCCATTTTAAGACCAGTTCCCCTGTTTTGAAATTATTTGTTTTGACTTTCTTGTCGAAAATCTCCTTCATCTTTTCTTGGTGTAATTATGTCTTTTCCAGAAGCTGCTCTCTATCTTGCTGCAACTCTACCAGATTGTGGATCGTTCGAGTTAAATCACTTGGTTTAGAGTCAGTCTCTTGTAAAAACTTTGCAAATGGCAGTGCAAGTTGAATAGGAAATATGGCTTCAGTACCATATACCAACTTGAAGGGGGATGTACCAATTGACTTTTTATTTGTAACCCTATCAGCCCACAAAGCAAATTTTAGCTTGGAATCCCAGCCTCTAGTATTTTGTTCAAGTAGCTTTTTTATAATTATGACTAAACTCTTATTCGATGACTCAGCTAAGCCATTTCCTTGTGGATAGTAAGGAGTGGAATGTACTAGCTAAACTCCCAGCTCTTCACATAGTTTTACCAAGTGTTTATCTTTGAATGTAGCAGCGTTATCAGTGACTATTCTCTTAGGGAAACCAAATCTAGCCAATATGTTTTCTTGCAGAAAATTAATGATGAAAGTATGATTGTTGTTCCTGGTAGGAATAGCCTCAATCCACTTTGTAAAATAATCGGTGGCAACAAGGATCCATCTGTGATGACTGCTAGAAGTCGAGTGAATCTCACCTATGAAGTCCAGACCCCATTGCTGGAAGGGACATGTGACCACTATAGGTCTGAGGGGATGAGATTTCAGTTGTTGTTTTCCTTCAAACCTTTGGCACTTGTCACATGTTCTCACAAACTCACACACATCTGAAAATAAGGATGGCCAGTAATAACCAGATCTTAAGATTTTATGTGCGGTAGTCTTCCAATAGTGATGTCCTTCGCATTCACTATTATGGAACTCAATCATGACCTTAGTTGCTTCCTCTTGGTTTATGCACTTCAATAATAAACCTATTGGATTTTTCCATAACAATAAGTTGCTATTGATGCAGAAATTCATAGCTTTGAGATTTAAAGCCCTTCCTTATGTTTTTGTCAAATCTGAAGGGACTGATAAAGTTTGCAGAAAATGAATAATGTGGTTGTACCATTTGCAATTAGCTAGGTGAGCTGAGACCTGCATTTCCTCACTTCCTTTATCCTCTGAAGACTGAACATTATCTGCATTTACACTTACCAAATTCATTTCAAGCAGTTTACAATTTTCTTTTGCAAGAAGTTTGGCAAGGCCTTGACCTTTCACAAGTTTTGTCAGTTTAATTTCAACATCAAATTCAATTAACTTTGCTATCCACTTACTCCTTTTCCCATCTATGTCAGGTTGTATAAGCACATCTTTAACTGAACTGGAAGGTATGTAAGCTATTACCTTGGCTTGCAGGATGTAAACTCTGAAAGCTTTTAATGACTTGATAAGTGCATATGCTTGTTTCTCCAATAATTCATACTTCACCTCTGCATCCCTCAAGACCTTACTGAAGAAGGCAAATGGTTGCTACTGATCATCGGCATTTCTCTGCAATAATACTGCTGCAATTGTATCTTTTGAAGAAAATAAAAATATATAAAACTCCTTGGTGAAGTCGAGGCTGATTAAAACAAGGGTTGTCATAATGGCTTCCTTGATAGCATTGAATAAGTGTTTGGCTTCTTCAGTCCATTTTACTTTGGAGTTCTTTCTTAACATAGAAGTGATATGCTTTGTGAGTTATGCAACCTCCTGATAAAGTTTATAGTCCCAAGGAAAGACTAAATGTCCTTCTTTGATCTAGGAAGAGACAAAATTTTAATTTCTTCTACTATTTTTGGGTCGATCCTCACCCCATCAGTTGAAACAATATGTCTAAGTAATTTTCCTTCCTTAAGTGCAAAATTTGATTTTTTTGGATTAAGAGAAATGCCATACCTTTGACATTTTAGGAATGTCTTTTTCAAGTGTTGCAAATGATGTTCATGACTGTTCAAAAAAACAATAATATCATCAAGATATATCAAGACGAATTTGTCTTTCTCCCCAATGAAAGAAATGTCCATCACCCTTTGGAATGTCGCTCCTGCATTCATCAATCTGAAAGGCATATTTTCGTACATAAACGTACCCCATGGAGTAGTAAAGGTGGTCTTTTCTCTATCATCCAAATGGATAGCGACCTGGTTGTATCCGGAAAACCCATCAATAAAAGACATCACCTTTGATCCTGACACCTTCTGCAAAATATGTTCCATTTTGGGCAGCGGATAGTTGTCCTTCCTAGAGCACTTATTCAAATTTTTGAAATCCACGTAGATTTTGATCTCTCCATTCTTCTTTCTGACCAGCAGAAGATTTGCAATCCATTCTGAATATCTAAGAGGTATGATAATGCGGGCATCCAATAGTTTCTTGATTTCCCTTTCCATTGTAGGCAGCATCATAGGATTAAAGGATCTAAGTTTCTGCCTAAATGGTTTGGTATCTTTGTTCAAGGGGATCTTGTGCTGAACTACCTCTGTGTCAAAAGTCTTCAAGTCATCATATTGCCAAGAAAAGATGTCAGCAAACTCCTTTAGCAATTCACCATAATCAACCTTTTGTTTTTCAGTCAAATGTGAAGCTAAGCTGACATATTTAGGATCCTTCTCGCTGGCTACATTATACTGCAAAACTTCTGAATCTTTTTCCCCCTTTTCCAATTTGACAGCTACATCATTGTTATCAAAAATATTTTCTAAAGGGACCGAACCTTTAAGAATTCTGTTGGTGGACAATTGTACTATTTCATGTGCTGCAATTTTGCTTCTGAATTTTGGCTTCTCAGCTTCATTGTCATGTTCATTCTCCTGATCAATTTGCAAATCTGAAAACTCATCTATTACTGCAAGAAATCTAGTGAGTTCAGCATCGTGTTTGAAAACCTTCCAGAATTTTACATTGTCAGGGAGGGATGGCCTATACTTAACTTGAATTTCGTAATTCAATTTATGAGGTAGAGGAGGTATAAAAGCACAGGCCAACACAGCTAATGAATCAGCCAATTCATTTATTTCTCTGGGTACATATGAAATTTTGAAATCTGCAAAAGTATGAATTGCCCTCAAAACTTCATCTCTATATGCTTTTAGCCTGACATGTTTTTCTTGAAAAGACTTATTTACTTGATGAATGATTAAATATGTGTCCCCAAATACATGTAATATTTTAATCTCAGTCTCTTTAGCTGCATTTAACCCCAGGAGCAGTGCCTCATACTCTGCAATATTGTTAGTCACTTTAAAATCAAGTTTAAAGGACAAATGAGAAGTTTTATTTGAAGGAGAAATCAATACCACTCCTGCTCCTGCTGATTCTTTGGTACAAGCACCATCAAAGAACATGGTCCAAAGATCATCCTCTGTTGCTTTTGTGGACTGAACTATGGGATTTCTAAGCAATAATGCATCTGGTAATGAATCATCAATTTGTAAAATGCAAGATCCCATACATGTGTCGACAGAATAGATAGGATGGTTGGATGGATTTTGTTCATCACTGATTACATATTCCAACTGTGATTCCCTATATAATCTTTTGTTTACCCCTCCAAAAATAGGGATAGTAGCATAGGACAGATCCATTTGAAGAGTGCCACCTAGCCTCTTCATCCATGATCTTGATAACAAACATCCAAATTTAGGTACTATATCCATAACCATAGTTTTCATGGATGCTTGGGTTAAAGTTACAACCAAGTCCTTGATCATTCCAAGACATTTGAATTTTCAAGAGTCAAAAGAGAAAAGATCGTGGTAAGACTTAGTGATCTCTATCCCAAGCTCATCCATGACTGCCTTTGCCATTAAATTGTGAGAAGCACCGGAGTCCAACAAACAATTATGTAATGTTTTCTCATGAATATTTAGAGAGATGTAAAAAGAAGGACAACTTTCATCTCTATCTTCTATCATTTGGCCCAAAGTAATGGTTGGATTTTCATCATATATGTTGAGAATATCAGCAGAAGGGGATATAGATTTGGGATCCAGAGTTTTGAGGATATCTTTCTTGAATGTTTCATTTTTCATTAACTCAACCAGAAGAATGGGAATTTTAATTTTCTGTATTTCAGCCTCAAAATTGAAAGAATAGGGGACTTTATTAGAGACTTTTAAATCATTTAAAGGAGATTTATGAATTCTTTGTTGTTCAACATGGGTCTGACTTTTCGGAATTTGTTGCTTGACAGGGGCAGCAGTCTTCTTGGGAGGAGCTGATGCTTTTGCTTTTGAGGGATCTGTTTGTTGATTCTCTGATGTCTGATCTTTTTGCTTAACAGGGGCTATGCTCTTTTCAGGAGAGGTTGGTGCATTTTGTTGAGTAGTATCATACTTAGATCGGATATTATATTTGTTCTTATCTTCCGTCATAAAAATTCCATCATCAGCAAAATTATCCTCTGTTTATTCAGTCATCAATGCCTCTTCATAGTCATGTTGTGTCAGATAAGATTTCCGTGTTTCTTCTCCAACACAGTGAATATTATCTTCTCCATCTTCTTGATAATCACATTCATCTTCATCCATCATGACATTCTGAAGAGGGGCCTTTATTCTCTGATCTTCAGTAGGATTCCTTTCTCTTTGCAAAATATGCGTTGGCTGATTATTTCTTCTGAAGTTGTTAGGATTTTTATTTGGGTTTCTACCTGCATAATCATAAGTGCCCCTTCCCTTTACAGGCTGCTTATTTTCAATTTTGAGCTTATATATCTCAGAGTTTAGAGACTCTAGCATCTTAGCCATTTTATCTAACTTTGGGTCAGCATTTGATGAAGAAGAAGCTTCATTTCTGGGCCTTCTCCTATCAGAATTTCCCTTTAGCTTTTGAGCAGCCAAAATATTTGATTCCACCTCAAGGGCATCATCTTACATCAGAGATAGTGTAGGTGACCTCCTTTATCTCAACAATAAATAGAACTCTGAATCAAAAGAATCAAAATATGTGATTTTGGTAGAAGCATCTGAAGGTTTTATCTCTGCTGGTATTTTACTGTACATTCGATTAAACCTTTTAGTGAAATCAAAGACCAACTCACCATTTTGTTTCCTTAGATTTCCAAATTTTGTGATATAGTATACAAAATCTCTTCTATCACCCCAGTGTTTCAAGAAGGTATCATCCAATTGCTCAATTCCAGCTATGGAACCAACAGGGAGTTCTTTGAACCATTTCCTAGCATGGCCATCTAAGCTTTGGACAAAAACTCGTGTCCAAACATCTTCCTCCTCAATATTAAGGTTTTCAGCATAACTGTAGAAAACCTCAATATGTTCTTCAGCAGACACATCACCCTCACCTGTGAATTTGGGCATATACTTCTGATAATCTCCTGTCGCATAGCTGATACTGGGTTTGGAAATATAAGTGGTGCATACCTAGCAGCTAGGATTTGTTGCATCTTAGTCAAAGGAGGTGGTGCAGCCATAATGATCAGGGGTGAGAGAGGTGGTGCTTTCTTCTTTGACTCTTCAACACTAGGGGAATGTGAAGGAGGTGAATCCTCTAATGGGAAAGAGGTCTGATATGAGGCTCTGTTAAAATTTGCAAGTTGTTCAGCTAAGTTTTCTTCACCTTTAGCAGACAACTCTTGAAGAAGATGTTCAACAACAAGGAGGCTAGTATAGATGTTTACATGATCTTCTTTCTGCTGTGAATGGAAAGACTCAAGAGAGGAAGAAATATGATTTCTTTATAAAGTCTTAAAAGATTTTTCAACCAATTTTGAAACTGTCAAATCATCATCATTGCTATTTTCCTGTTGATAAAAAGAACTTTGTTCTTCTACAGTAGTTACAGTTGTTTTTTCATCAGCACTCTTGGAAAACAATTCGAATTTCTTTGTAGTAGATTTTCTAGAACTAAAGAGAGGATTACCTTTTGTGTCTGATTTTGAAGCTTAACCCTGAATTGTCTTTCCTCTTCTGAGAATTAGTTCTGGATTGGGCAATGGTGTGACAGGTGATTCTTGTGGATTCTCCCTAGTACTAATCCTCTTAGGAGCCAGGATGAACTTGTGGAGTCACCAGATAGATAATTACAATCAATAAAATCTCTAATATTTGTCTATCATCAAAGATTAGCTCTGTGTCGTATCCCAGGAAAGCAGAGCTTAAATTTCATTTTCCTCGACAACGATGCCAATTTGTTATCACTCCAAGAAACTCCTTAGGGTTGTAGGCTAAGAATGCTTGGTAACTTAAGAATATAATGTGTAGGCATGCTTGGAACAATGGGATTATTCAATGATTAATGTAATAGACAACTCATCATACATTCAAATGAAACAATGCTTTTAGAAAACAATAATTAGACCAGATAGTTTTTAAAGGAGAGGATGAAGAGTACTAATCTTGATTGCCAAATACAACTAGGTGTAGGGCTTAATGCAAGGTAGTAAGAAATCATTCACTTCAAGTCTATGAGCTTAATAAAGAGATGGCAGTCTTTAAAAGATAAGATAGACTGAAATAAAGTAAAGAAACAAGATGCATGAACATTTCCGATATTGAAAGCAAAAGGAGACTGTAATTATATTATCCAATTAGAGTCTATCCAGTAGCCAAAATGTATTCCCAGTTTGAACCCTTATCTCTTAGAAAAGATAGGCATTTATATCCTTTTACAATCAGTGTTTAAGATCCTAAAAACTTGGATCTGTATCTAAAAATAGACAATAAAACTAACTAAATGCAATTGATAAACAAAGACTAGTTCCTAGAACTCGAACTGTCTTCTATGTCAATCTTGACATCTATACTTCATCAGCTTTAGGACTCTATTGTGTCATGGAAAGGTGAAGGCACATGTCTTCTATAGCTGGACTCCTTTAATTAACCATAGTCGAAACTCTAGGTGACCAATTTAGCATTTAGTCTTCAAAATCTCCACAAATCTCTAATGCTGAGTGTTTCTTGATTAAGTGGTTAATCCTTTGATGCTCTTAAACCCCTTTAAATACTTGAAAATTGCCTTGCTCCAGCTTTAGCTTTCAAAAATTTCTTTTTCTTCTTTCACCAGCTAATTCGCCTTATGATTTGCTGGTTAGCTGGTGAAAGCTCTACCTTTCACCAACTAACTAGTTGTAAATTTACCCTTTGCACTGGTGAAAGTTCTGTCTTGGCCAAAAAGGAAACTTCCACCTCCAAAACTATTGTTTTATCAAAAACTTAGTGTGTCTTTGATTTATCTCCCTGCATATTCACAGCAACCTGGGCTAGTACCTGTAGATCTAGATGCGACTTATGCTTCTGCTTCAATTTCTTAATTTTCCTCTTAAGGCGTTTTGCTAACCACCATAAACTGTTATAGTCCTTGGTGATTTTCTTCTTTCTCTTTTTTTCTTTGACACTCTCACGAGACAACTTCTCAAATGTTGCATTTGTCTTTGCGAAATTGTCAGACAAAGATTTGTATATTGCCTTGATTACTCTTTCCAAAACCTCCTGTTGAGAAATCACTTCCTTTAGTTGCTTAATTTTTTGTGATTTCTTTGAATTTTTTCTCTTTGATGTCTCACCTTCATTAATGGGAGTAAAAGTCTCATAGTCTTGTGCAAATTCCATGGAGTGTTCAGGGCTTTTAATGGCTATACTTTCATCTTCTTGCTCTGGCTCCATTTCTGAGTCTGTGTATTGTAGATTAAGAATATTTGTCTTCTTTACTGTAGGCTTCTCTGAAGTGGTTTCAAAATATAATTTTTTCTTTGCTCTTTGAGACTTTATGCTGGAAATCCTATCCTCTGGTGGTCTTAGAAGGGCTCTCCTCCTCCTCGAGCTACTCTGAGGAGTTAATTTCTTTTTCCCATCTTTCTTCTGCTCATTCATGGGCTGAGTTTGGGTCTCAAAGCCTTCCCAAAAAAGAAAATGTTGCCAAGTCCTTCCTCTTTGTCTTAGTTCTTCTAGGATTATCAATTTGATCAGGCCAAAATGACAAAGAGTGTTTTTCATATTTAGAGGTTCTTCCCTAATCTTTTTACATACTTTGGTTAGGCTTTTATGCAAGAAGAAAGGTAAATTCAGGAGAGTTTTCCCTATGAAATGATCTAAGAGTTTGAAATGATATAGCATCAGCTTATCATACCTACCTTTTGAGGTTATATAGGGTTGAATGCCTTTGAACAGGTCTTTCCATTTGTCCTCTAGATGAGAAACTGACATGCTTTTCTTCCAAGTGATATTTCTGAATTTTGCCTTAAGGTATGCTCTGAAATTCAGATTCTTGGTTGTTGTTGTCTTAAACCAGCTCTGGCCTGATCTAGGTAAGATGGTTGTTGTGGCAATGGCAGCTTCATGAACTATCATTTCTAAAGAACCCACATTGGCTCTGTTTCCATCATATGATTTATCAAACGCTTCAGTTGTTGTTTGATGACAACCATTCTGTAACCTTTTAACATAACCCATGTAGCCGACGTCTGAGAAACGTTTTTTCACATTTGTGTGTGACTGTAACAAAGACAGGCTATCCAATTCTTTCCTTAGTAATAAACCACTTCGTTTCCTTTCCATTTGTAACTTGAAACTCAAATAATTTGCAAACAATGGCACGGTAGTTTCTTGATTGAACCAGGGTTTGGCGCTGGTGAAAACTCTTGGTGTTGCCAATTCAAATATGGAAACATAACATATTTCCTATGAATGGTGTGTGTTCAAAATGTGAAGTGTCGGTTTGATTTTGCTGGTTGAGTAGTACTGCACCTTTGCCTGTGATGATGAATGTGAATTCGTCATCTCCAATGCCATCATTGTTGAAGCATGCATTCACGAACACGATCCGCCATAGTATCCGATTTAGACATGCATAACAGAATCCTCATCATCATCTGCTTTCACCAGCGCCTCATAATGATTATGTGACATGTGTCGAGTGTGTCATCTTTTTGATTTCTGAAATCGTGGAAGAAAAACACGTGTTTCGTGCTTTCACCAGCTAATTGTCTGCGGGAAAGTACTCCTTAACTATTGAAACTTGCTTCTTTCACCATCTAACATCAACCTTGCAACACGCGTTAGATGTTGAAAGTCTTTTCATGAAATTTTATAGAAACAACCTTTATGGATCAACTTATTTCTAAGGCATGAATTTAAAACCTAAGTTTTGACACTAGAAGAAATTAAAAACAAATACAGAAACCTATAGATGACCATGCTATCACCTACAAAATGAAACCAAGTGACTGATTTATTTTGGGAGCTAACAGAAGGCACAACCAAGTGGAGAATTTTTTTTTTTTATTAAAAAAGAAGACACATCTACTAATTCCAATTCCAAAGGCACTTGGACAAATTTGGCTTCCAATTCCAAGAAGACACAATAAGATACAAAAAAAATTCCAATTGCACTTGGACAAATTTGTCTTCCAAGTCCAAAAAGATACAAACAACAATTCTAACCACACTTCC
Organism: Picea glauca; assembly: GCA_000966675.3. Classification (NCBI taxonomy): domain Eukaryota; kingdom Viridiplantae; phylum Streptophyta; class Pinopsida; order Pinales; family Pinaceae; genus Picea; species Picea glauca. The sequence continues at coordinate 156,684 of JZKD02S0177478.1, forward strand.
TCAAATTTGTCTTCCAATTCGAAGAAGACACAAGAATATACAAACAACAATTCCAATTTCACTTGGAAAAAATTGTCTTCCAATTCCAAGAAGACACAATTACATAAAAACAACAATTCCAATTGCACTTGACAAAGTTGTCTTCTAAATTTTCCTGCAATGGTCTGGCAATAGCACAAAAGTATTTAAGAATGTAACAAGAACACTAAAAAAAGTAAAACCTGTTTGTGCAGGATGCTTTTCTCTGAAGCTTTCACATTTTTTCTCAACCACAAGATAGATGAGGTGGGGTGTGCTTGGAACCAAAAAAATCCTAGCAGGAACATGCACACGTTCCTAGAACACATGCACACTAAAGCGTGTGTGCTTTATAGGAACACATGTGCATTCTTGTTGAGCATAAATGACCAAATCAATCAAGTCACAAGAGCAGGTGCGTGCTCTTAATGAAATGGATATAGAATTTAATATCCACCAAACCTTTTTATGAATAAAATTGTATAGGGTTATGGAGACAACTAAGGCCTAAGGGGTTAGGATTGAAAGTGTTTTCAAGGATAGATCAATGGTTAGAGCACCAAGATGTGGGTGATGTGAGTGCACGGGTTTTACACAAGGTATATGCATAATTCACTCAGGGATCGAGTTAATTTGGGGTTAAGGATTGAGTGTAAGTTATTCCTATGCTTATATGGAGCTAGGGGGGTCTATTTCTTTGTCTACATCAAGATCTAGGTCAATGTCTAAATATAGATATAGCTCTATGTGATGACCTAGGTCATGGTCTACGTTAAGCTCTGGGTCTAGTGAAAATATATTTGGAGGAATGGAACCTACTGAAATGGACATTATGACCATTTGGAGGCTTATATACTATGATATTGTAGTGAAACCAAATTGAAAGGATCATTTTGAGGTAGAGA
>JZKD02S0177478.1:157616-182430 GCA_000966675.3 Picea glauca
CATGCTACCACTTTTCACTCATCACATCCCCCTCATAATCCCAATTTCATTTTGACACCCCTGTTCTATAAAATAAATTAAAAGGGTCTGTGTAACAGTGACAAAATATATAACTGAACAATTGTTGGAAACTGATATTTTGGTATATTTACACAGTTAAATTATTTAATTAATTGTTGAGTAGCATTCGTGTAATTATCCGATCTCATTATACCACCTTTCACTCATTACACTCCCTCCATATTTCCCATGAACCCTGTCACCCCCTACTCACTTGGATATTATTAAACGACTTGTTATGGATGGATTTGCATGTATCTCATGTTAATTTCTGAGCCAATGTTTTATTCATGCAAGCAAGATGTCATGTATGGTTTATTAAGGGCTTAGTTACTAACGAATTGTTGCTACAGTATGAGTTTCTTCAGTAGGGGAAGCCATGGAAGAAATAATAGAGGAAGAGGAAACTGGAACAAAGGGCCTAAAAGGCCTAGATTTTCCATTCACTTTGATGTTGATCCCCAGGAATTGAACCAGTTGTTCCAAGTTGGGTTCTTTAACTAGATTGGGAAACGAATAGTACAACCTCGACTAGAGAGACCTCCCGTCCAGCCTCAAAATATCCTTGGTATTCTTGTGCCTCCTCATGTTTCCTTGCAACTAGAAGTCCCTGCAAATAATGGATGGCAAGAGATTGTCAACCCGATTGTCTCTCACCATCGTGGCTAGCCCAACTTTTCATTACCTCTTCCACCACCTATAAATCCTAATGTTTAGATTGCCCTGTTCATTCACCTTTTCAAAAATCACATGCTAATAAAATTATTAAAAATGATGTCCCCCATGTGCAAGATAAGGGAAAAGTTGTTGCCTCCCCTTCCTGTCGCTCAAATGACTCCTCAAAATCCGTGTCCTCCCACATGCATTTGAAGGAAGATTGTTCCCATGTTAATAGTGAGATACAACCTCAAGGTTCTAATCAACCACAGGCTAATTTTCGGAAATCAAGGGAGGACAATAGTGATAAAAGAAAGATTTTCTATCAGAGTGGAAAGTATGGATTTTGATTTAAGTTTTTTTATGATTGAGTTGATGAAGACAGTGGTCTATAGAAAGTTTGGACAGAAAGCTCTTTTTTGGATAATATGGATTATGTGGATATTTATATATTTCTGGATATGATTTAAATTATTCTGATATTTAAATATTCAATTTTGATGGTATCTAAGGCAGTTACAAGGGTAGCATGTGTTGAAATGATTATCCATTTGTGTTTTATTTTATAATTTGAAAATAATAAAAGAAGGGAGACACAAGGGGTCCCACCTACCTAGTTATTATTAATTAAAGACCCTTAACTATTATTATTATTATTGTTGTTGTTGTTTCTCCTAAAATAAATTAGTTAAGTCAAACTAACTTAACTAAATAAAGTAGTTGAACTAATTCAACTTATTTGGAAGGAATAAATCTAAATGAGAAGAAGAAACAAAGGAGAATAGAAGGAGAAAGAAAGACTAAGGTTTTCTCTTTTGATTTCATGAGGTAGTTCAGTTTTCATTCATTCTTGAGTTTATACAAAGCCTAATTTTCTTTTGACAGTAGGGTCCTATTGTAGACAACAAGGTTCAAAACTAAACCAAATCATTCAGATGCTTGTTTTAAAGGTGTTGATTTATCCTTGATAGTTTGTATATACTTGTATGTTTATGGATTAAGTTTCATAGCTGATAAAGGATATTTTGCAGAGTCAAATTGGAAGTAGTCTATGGAAAGATGATCCAGATTATAAATTTAAATTTTTACTTCTTGTCAGAGTCCTTTTGTATTGTTTTCATTGAGGATCTCTAAATTAGACTTTGTTCCATGCCCTCACAGGGGTTTTGTAAAGAAAAAAACAATTTTTATATCTCAGAATGAAATAAATAAGATTATTTTTCTGTTTCATTTGTGTATATATGTGACTTGGTTACTTTTTCTTTTTGATCTCCATATTTACTTTCTATAATATATATATTTTTCAAAAACTTATATAAAAAATTTATGTTATTTTGCAACATTCTTTTCAATAATAAATCAGCCTAAACCCTTGTAATTAATACTTGTGGATTGGGAAAATATTTTTGAGGCAATTAAACATAGGGTGGCATTCTCGACTATATTTTCCTAGCCAGGTAAGATTCAAAAATGATTGAGTAAGATATTTCATATATTTTCCTGAACATTTATTTGGTGACCATACTGGGGATATCTTCCATATCTCTATGGTTTGTATTCATGATTATCATTGAATATTTCTTCTTTTGATTCTTTGATTATTTTCTTTTTTTCATGACAATACTTGTTATAAGGCAGCCCAATATTGAGCCCAGTCTTGAAGACTAGAACAACATTGCTTTAGCTTTATTCGATACCATCTTATAAACTGCTAATACTCAGGTCGAGCTTGAACTCTCGTTCACAGTAATTGAACAAGACATAAGTGTTGGAGAACATTGGCAGGCCAGGAAAAGGTATCCTAGGAATCAGGTATAGCTTTCTTTTTCCTAAAGTTTTGATCTTATTTTCATGTCCTTAAACCCTCACATATCTAGGAGAAGAAGTGGTTTATCTCTTGAAATCACCCCTATCATTGAAATAGGAAGAAGAAACGTTGTTTTGTCAAGCCAACAAGGCACTCTAAGGAGAACTTTGTCTAATTTGACTAGTTTGTCTTTCTCTCCCTTATCCATCTTTCACAAAATGATATATGTGGGTGGATCTAGTGGCACTAGAGGTGCTTCTTCATCTCAACCTTCAACCTCGTCAGTGATTGGTAGCTTGTATAGCCATCAAGTCCTTGTCTAATCTACTACCAACCCCACCAAGGTTATAAAGAAGTATGGACTCTTTCAACTCGAAGAGGATGCTACTACTACCCTGTGGCATGTCCTCTGAACCTAGCACCTGCTACTCATCCACTTCCAAAATTCAAAGATCATCTCCCTAGGCTTTTTGGAAATAACATAGTCACTACAAATGAACACTTGGTGGCATTCTCTAATTCTTGTCACAATATAGGAGCTAATGACAATGATACTTGTATGCACTTATTTGTTAACTCCCTTGAAAGGAAAGGAACGACAGATTTATTTGATCTCCCTCCCAAGATTCTTTCCACTTGGGAAGAGTTAGTTTACTGGTTCAAATCTACTTATGGGCATTCTAATATCCCAACTGAACAATTACGGGAATACAATAACATTGCATACAAATATGGTGAGACTATCAAGTCTTTCAACCTACATTTCACCAAGTTATATAACCAAATTCCTGAACTTATTCTCCCTCAGAACAAATCTTCTTTTATGCATTACTATAATTCTCTACCTTCCCCTTATTGTCATAGGCTTGAAGAAAAATCTATTGAAAATATTGGTTCCTTTCTACATACTTATCTAGAGTATGAAGAACAACTAGAAAGAACATGTCTTCCCAAGGGAGACTCAATTAAACAAACATACATGTCTTCCCTCTTACATCTTGTACAAGATATGAATAACCAAATGATAGCATATGAGTGGAAGGAAATGTCCCTTCACTTACTCCTAAGGCCTCATCTTCTTCTTCACCACCTTTTAGGAGTCCCAATGAAAAAAAAAATCATCCCAAAGCCATCATGTCTCCCAGTTGGTGTAATTTATGCAAGGAACATCATGAGGAAAGTACTTGTGAAGTAAATAAGAGTGCCAAAGATAAAATATTTGGAAAAAGGCCTAAAAATACCATTTTTGTTCTATATTTTGCAGAACCAGAGGATGTCATGATCATAAACACTAGGAATAAATCCTATGCTTCAAAGGGAAAATATGATCCCCCTCGTACTTCTTCTAACTCAAGATCATATTCACTAGTTGTTGTTGAACAAGATACCAAGACTCTTGATAGTCAAGGAACTCCCTCCCCTCTTACCTCTTCCAAATACAACATTCTCAACCAATTGGCTAATATCAAGGCCGATGTTACTTTTCTGGACATGGTTGTTGTCCCTAAGAAACAAACGCATCTAAAAAAATTCATGGAAAGAAAATCTTCCACCAATACCGCCAATATCTATGAAGAGGTAAAAGAAGAGGATTATAGTGTAAATAAAGTAGGTGTAAATAGCTTTAGACACCCTATAAAAAATCCACCATTTTTCATTTCTGTAAAGATTATGGACAAAATATCCCATTGTTGTCTAATTGACGGCAGTTCGGGACTAAGTGGTGTGTCAAAAATTATTATGGAAGAACTAGGCTTGTCTTGTAGAAATAAAAATTCCATAAAAATTCTCTCTTATAATACTTTACAACAATAAACCATAGGTGAAATCAAAGATGTGACTTTGGTTTTGTGTGTGCATCCTGAAATAAGGACAACCCTAATATTCAGGTACTTGACATGCCAGTAAGTAATTATTCAATCATATTAGGAAGAGAATGGAAATATATAATAGGTGGATATCTCTCACTTGGTGGAACACACTTATCCGTTCCTCAGAATGGAAAGAACATCATAGTCCTAAGGGAGGGAATAATTTCACCATATATAGAAAGTATTCCACAACCTAATGTAAATTATGTCGAGGAGGACTTAGGAGTGTACTCCATATTTGTTGATGAGGATAACACTACCTTGGACCAAATTGACCTAGAGGATGGGATGTGTCATATGCACTTTGATGGTTCATTCTCCAATGAAGGTAATGGAGATGGAATTATCTTGTACTCACCTGTAGGTATGATCCGGATTATGTTTTGAACGAAATGAGAGTGGAGATATAATAAAGAAATGCACAGAGATATCGCATATATTCAATAATATAACATAAATGTATCATATATGAAACCATAAACGCAGATATACAACAATACATGATTTCTATTAATGAAAGAAATGTACAGATACTGTAAAAATACAGAGTGAAAGACTCGCTAGAATGGTGGCAGCTTATCTCTGAGAAGAGATGTGACGGCTACTCTCATTCGCAAGAAGATGATTACAATGAATATCTGAAGTCCTTTTTACAATAAACTAGAATTCCAAAACCCTAGACATCCAAAAACCTAACCCTAGGATATGAAGCGCCAAAAGTCATGTGGGCCCCATTTGGGTAAGTTAGTACATCAACTTCCCAGGGTCGTAATTTTTGCATACGATCTTTGTTTTAGGTGTATAATAGCCTATTGGAAAGGTATCATAGAGGAGATTCATTTTTGGGGCTCAATTATGCCTTCAAATATCCTTGAGAATCTTTATCTCAAAAAACATTCATTTAGGCCCTCAAAATGACCCCGGAAGTTTTAAACTGCTAAAAATAGTAAGTTGCCAAAATTGTCAGAAAACTGTTTTGAGCCAGTTGGAAAAGGTGGGTGGCCACCGATATCCACCTGGATCAATACTCCCTCCTTAGGAAGCAATGGTCTCCATTGCATTAAGTTCCCTAGGGAGAGGAAAAAGCATTTATTGAATCTGCATCTTCGTGGGTTGTTTTCCTTGTTGGAGACGTCACGCTGCTCAGTTTGTGGAAGTCTGTCACAAACCTATTGAGGCTGAGGTTGTTCAGCAAGTCGAGCTACATGAGAGAATGGTGTGCAGAAGGAATATTTGTTCTTTGCTGCAAACTTGTCGACCTTCTTCTATTGGATAGAAGGTGATTGGGGCAAGGTTGTAGTGGTTGCAATGTCCTTTTGTTACCCTTTTGAATAGATTGTGAAGAAGATGAATTTTGCAGTATGAGATACTACCTTGCAACACTTTTTAGGTGTAACAATAGTTGGAACTACCTCTAGTATTCTATAGAGATGATCCCCCAGAGAAGCAATGGCATTGTGGGGTCGAGACTCATAAACAACATGCTGCTTCCACATATATAGTTGGCCCAAGAGAACATCACATACATCTAGTGGGGAAACATCACATAATACCTCATCCTTGAAGGGTTGGATGTCGTATGATAATCAACACTACTGGCTGACATGAAGATCTCGTCCTTGGAGAAGCCACCTGATGTTGTATGGTTGCAGGTGTGGTGTTGTCAACAATCCCAACTGTTTGACGACCTCTGCTAATATGAGGTTCTTATGGCTTCTGCTATCAACAATAAAATGAAGCGGGGTCCCCTTCACCCACATCTATGAATGAAAAAGGCACTCCCCCTCTTCAATATCTATTGGTTCTTCTGGTTGAATTGTTGCAGTCGCGACAATAACAGTGGGGTCTGTGTCGATGATCTGTCTTTTACCAGTATTTTTAGAATCAGATTATGAATCAAGTTTTGGCTCCTTGTCTTTGATCTCAACCACCAATGACTATTTTGAGTGACATTTATCATTGTTGTGCCAGGAGCATTTTTGGAAATCGCACCATTTTTCGATGTCCTTCTTTGTCTTTCCGTGACCCTTCTTTTCCTGTGACTTGGACTAGTTTTCGAGAGACTGTTTGTTAGGGTTGTCTCTATCATACTTTGGTTTTTGCGGATTTGTAGACCCGAAATCCCATTTGTTTTGGTGCTTACATTTCTACTCTATTTTAACATCATATCGATAAGCAACACCGAGTGATGAGATGTCCAGAAAATCCATTTTAGTTTGGATTTATCTGTGTAGAGCCCCACGATATTTCAAAACCAAATGTCGTTCAGATTCTTTGATACCCTGCTTGGTGCACAAGGTATGGAAGGTATTGGTGAACTCCGTAACTTCTTGGCCCCTCTCATTCCCTAGTGTGGTCCATCTCATGTATTGGTCCTCATAGTTGCCAACAGGGTAATATTGTTCCTTTACCGCATCCACACAAAAATCCCAAGTGGGCTCGGCCCCATATATTCCAGACTCCTTTGTGGAACTCTGATCCCAGTGAGTTTCCCACCAATGTTTGACATGAGGGAGATCTTTAAGGAGTCTGAAGGTGATATTTTCTCTATTGGAAAAATTGTGAACAGAGAAATAACCTTCTAATAGATTTAACCATTTGTCTAGGGCATCCAAATCTATCTGACCTTCAAATATGGGAATATCAAAATTAACATGTACCTTGAAAGGAGAGGTGCTTCCAAAGTGGTTGTTTGATGAAGATGTGCCTATTTCTATCGATATGCATTGAAGGATGTGGGAAAAATTCTCCATCATTTCGTCCCTCTGTCGCGTGAGAGCTTGCTCAAGCAATAGGATGATAGGATCATTTGCTCCATCATTTTTGTTTTCGTCCACCATTGAGGGTTTCTTGGGTGTACGAGAGAAATTTTCCTAAAGAGAGACAAGCTCGAGACCCAAATTTCTATACTCAGACCTCATTGGGGACATGCACTGAAAAAACGATCAAGAACAACCTGCTCTAATACCACTGATCTGGATTATTTTTGGCACGAAATGAGAGTGGAGATATAATAAAGAAATGCACAGATATATCAAAGATATTCAATAATATAACATAAATGTATCAGAGATGCAACCATAAACACATATATACAGTAATACATGATTTCTATTAATGAAAGAAATGTACAGAGACTGTAAAAATACAGAGTGAAAGACTCGCTAGAATGGTGGAAGCTTATCTCTGAGAAGAGATGTGACGACTAATCTAATTCACAAGAAGATGATTAAAATGAGGCTCTGAAGGCATTTTTACAATAAACCAGAATGCCAAAAACCCTATACATCCAAAAATCTAACCCTAGGAGATGAAGCGCCAAAATTCATGTGGGCCCCGTTTGGGTAAGCTAGTACATCAACTTCTCAGGGTCGTAACTTTTGCATACGATCTCTATTTTAGGCGTATGATATCCCATTAAAAAGGTATCATTGAGGAGATTAATTTTGGGGGCTCAATCATTCCTTTGGATAAAATTGAGAAGTTTGATCCTAAAAAACATTCATTAAGGCCCTCAAAATGGCCCTGGAAGTTTAAAACTGCTAAAAATAGTAAGTTGCCAAAATTGCCAGAAAACTATTTTGAGCAAGTTGGAAAAGATGGGTGGCCATCGATATCCACCTAGATCAAGGTAAAATTCACAAATTTTCCTATAGGTTATAATTTTCTTGCACAAACAATGTCACCAAATTTGAAGAATTATTGCTAGGCATTGAAAATGCCTATAATTTAGGTTGTGGTCACCTTAAATTTTTTGGGGACTCTGAAATTGTTGTAAACCTTGTACGTAAAATATATTCTCCTAGAAAAAAGTTAATGAAACACTACAACCAAATTGTTCGGGCACTTATCGCGAACGTATTATCATTTAACATCACTCATGTTAAAAGGGAATTGAATTCAATGGCTGACAGGTTATCTCTTTTTGCAACCTCTCCCACTCGACAACTTCTACCACAAAGACCTGATTGTGCTTTTAAATATTTGTATCATCCACATATCCCTCACAATGTAGAGTCATGGAAGGTCTTCCATAGTCATGAAAGCATCTGTTCTTTCATACAAAATGAACCATATAAGCCCAAGGAGATTATATCCATGGAAAACAACAAAATTTCGAAGGGCTTGACTCCTCTAGAAAGTTCATTTTCATGGAGTGATGTAGGAAAAAAAGAAACACATAAATAAGAGGAGTCAAAAAGGAAATTGGGTGAAACCATTTCCTTGAACATTGGGACACCCGATTCCTCAAACAATGTTAAGATAGGTGCCCAATGTACTGATGAAGAAAAGTTGAAATTCACCAAGTTACTTCATGAATTTCAAGATGTTTTTTCTTGGTCATATGAGGATCTTCGTGGTTTTGATCCTTCTCTTAAACAACATGTCATTACTATCAAGGAAGGAATAAAATCAGTTAGGAAAAAACAAAGACCCAATAACCCTGCACTTGAAGAGATTATTCGGAAGGAGTTGGAAAAACTCTTGAAGGCTGGGATAATTTTCCCTGTTAAGTATTTTGAGTGGGTTTCCAATTTGGTTCTCATTCGGAAAACAATTGGTCATATCCGAATTTGCATTGATTTATGCTCATTAAATAGAGCGAGTAGAAAATAACATTTTCCTCTCCTTAATATGGAAATGATTTTGCAGCAAGTTGCAAGGTCATAGATGATGTCTTTACTTGACGATTTTTCTAGTTATAATCAGATCAAGGTAAAAAGGACAGATAAATACAAAACCACTTTCATTACACATTGGGGCACATTTTCTTATGAACGCATGCCTTTTGTATTATATAATGCAGGTGCCACTTTCCAAAGAGCTATGCAGATAGATTTTGACGATCTGATCAGTAAGATTATTCAGATTTATCTTGAGGACTTGACTGTATATTCAAAGAACTGATTGGATCATTTTGGTCATCTTAGAAAGATTCTCATGCGATGTAGGAAATTTGACATTTCTTTAAACCCTTCTAATTCTATTTTCGGCGTTACCAAGGGAAAAACCCTTGGGCATGTTGTCTCTGATTCAGGAATAAGCATAGATCCCGAAAGGATTGCTGCTATTCTAAACCTTCTTGCCCCCACTTCCAAAAAGGAGATTCAAGCCTTTATGGGAATTATCAACTTTGTCTATAGGTTTGTTCTTGATATTGTTGTAATGGTCAAACGAATTCATAATATTCTTAAGCAAGATCACTCATTTTATTGGACCGATGACGTCAAGAATTCTTTTGTAAGGATTAAGAAGGAAATCAGTTCCGCACCGATTTTGGCAAAGCAGGATTTTGAGAAAGAATTTATTATATATACTAATGCCACAAAGGAAGCAGTCTCTGTTATCCTCATACAATGTGATGACAAAAATAATGAAAAACCAATAGCTTACATGAGTCAAATCTTATCAGATGATGAAGTCAAATATTCTTATATTGAAAAACATTCTTTCTCTCTTGTTAAATTTGTGGAGAAATTTCGCCACTTTATCTTAGGTAAGAATACACTGGTAAAAGTCCCTTTACCTGCAGTCAAGTTTTTTCTCTCACAGAATTATCTTTTAGGGAATCTTTCACATTGGCTTGCCAAGATCCAGGAGCATGATTTAACCATCATGACTTCAAAAACCATTAAGGTATGTGACTTATCCCTTCACTTGGATCAACATGTTGAAGCAAGTGAATAAATGGATGAACAAGATAGCCCTATATCAACACTATTTTACATTGATAGTCAAATCCTTCATGTAGTTGAACATCCCTGGTATAAAGATCTGGTGTATTACCTGCAAAATCAGAGATGTCCAAATAAATTAGATACTCATCAAAGGAGAAGGATATGTCTTGAATCTTCCAGATATGTCATTTTAGGAGACTTCTTGTTTAGGGGATCTGTCAATGGTATATTACTTCGATGTGTAAATAATGAGGAAGCACATAAATTGTTATAGGAAACCCATGGATCTTAAGATTGTGATATTCATGTGGGTGGTCACTTTTCTCCTAAAACTACTGCTTTTGAAATGATAAGAAAAGGGTATTATTGGCCTTCGATTTTCGATATTCTTATAATTTTTCAAGATCTTGTGAAAAGTGCCAAAAATTCACTGGGAAAGAACGTCTTTCTACCATGCCTTTACAACCTTTCCTCCTTGAATTTCCTTTTTCAAAATGGGGTCTGGACTTTATTGGTCCTATTAATCCTCCATCTTCAGCAGGGCAAGTTTTCATCTTGACAGCGATAGATTATTTTACGAAATGGACTGAAGTTGTCCCATTTAAGCATTCGCAGGATGAGTAGGTTATTTATTTCCTTGAAACTAATATTTTTTTCATATTTGACATTCCTTTAAAGATTATTAAAGATAACGGCCCCACTTTTATTTCTTCTAAGATAACTCATTTTCTAGATAAGCTAAGAGTTAAACATTTTACCTCATCAACTTATTACCCTCACGGAAATGGGCAAGCCAAGTCTAATAACAAAAATCTGATTAGAATTATCAAGAGGCTCACTGAAGATAAGCCTCGTCAATGGCACACCCTCCTCACTTACACCCTTTGGTAAGATCTCACTACCACCAAGGTGAGCACAAGTTGCACCCCCTTTTATCTTGTTTATGGTCAAGAATCCATTCTTCCTACCATGCTGGAACTTTCTTCTCTACAACTTATGCTATAGATTGAAGAATTGAATTCTTCTAATATCTCTCAAAGGAGAAATGCATTGTTGGCTTTAGAGGAACAAAGGATGTTTGCCTTGGAGAACATAAAGAGGAGACAACAAATTGTAAATAAATATTCAATAAAAGTGTGAAAGTTGTTAGATTTAAGGTCAATGAAAAAGTATTGTTGTGGGATTCATCTCACACTGATAGAGGAAGGCATTCAAAGTTTCAAAATTTATGGTTGGGTCCTTTTAAAATCGCTTTTGCCATGGGCGCAAATTCTTATATTCTAAAGGACTTGGAAGATAGGTTATTTTCCTATAGCACTAATGGTTCCCACTTGAAACACTATGTTGAACTAGTTTGAAAGAGAAAATGTTGTATGAAATCACTTTTGTATTATAGTTTATTTCAATGCTTTGATTTTTCTTGTTGTTTTATTTTTTTGTCGTTTATTTCTTTTATTAATTTTGTTTCTTGTCAGAAATAAAATTTTGGATCAGTTTTGCCACAGCGATGCTATTCTGCAAGTATTGTTAATAAATAACAATCAGGTTGCACAAATATCATGATGTCCCTCCTTGAAGACATTATTGAAATTTTTATCTTCTTCCAGTATTGTTGTTAGATAAGATAATTGGTTTTTCATCCCTATTTTCTTCTTTCCTTTTCTTCCCTCTGCCCGAGATTCAAAAAGAGCACACTAGAATTTTTTCTCCTTAAAGAAAAGAACGCTTTCATTGTGATTAATTGAATGCTATGCATACATGAATAATCCCCTCATACGTAACACTTTCCACGAGTTGTTCCCCAAATCAGTTTTTCCCTTAAACCGCCTCACTTTCCCTATCGCATAATCATTCTGATGTATAATTCCTTGATATAATGTTTCCCCTAGTCTATGAACCTAGACATTTTGAGTTCTTAATCTATTGGAAACATATTTCCCTGTGGAGTCTCCAGTTTGTTGACGCATAAAAACACAACGATGAATACTATGCTCACAAATGATTTCCAAGCTCTATTGATTATTTATATTAATAATAAACTAGTAGGTGGGACCCCCTTGTAGACTTGTGGCGCTATGATGGATATGTTATGCTTATATTTTGTTGCTATTGTGATGTTACCAACACAGTCTTCTACATTTCATTGTTTCGAATCATGGTTAAAATGTCGTGGTGAAATAAGATGATTGGTTGATTAATGCATGACACTGATAGTTTTGATGATCACTCTCAGATTATGTGAAGGATTCCCTATGGATGAAAGGATTATTATAAGTTTTTTTCTTATATTGAAATTAAATATGGCATTAATTGGTTTAATGTCTTGATAAAAGGGATAATATTAGGGCTCTTTTAAATAAAAGGACTATACACAAGCTCTAATTCTATGTATTATTGTGACAAAAAGAGGTGCAACAAACCTTTTCTACTAGACTTATGTCCCTTATTGGATGTTATATGTTGAATACACATGGGTTAACATTATATCACATTGTTATTTTTAAAAGAAGGTTTGACATTACCAAAGGTGGCGCACTATGCAAATGGGATATGGCAATGGTTATGTGATTGATTAAATGCTTAGTATTATGGTGAATTGGTTGGGTCGTATGTTGAATTGTATGAGGTTGGAGGAAGAAGTGACTTGAATTTACTGCACGTCACTCAAGCAACCCTCGAAGCCCATCACCATAGTCATACTTGCATTTTGGTTTTTGGCTCTGGTGAATGTTGATGCCCCATGTTGCTCGGTCTTAAAGGAGGCGTACAATCTAACTTCTTCCTCGCTAGGTATGGATTCCTTACTCTTCCATCATGATGGTTTATTTTCCCTTCGAATCAATTTTTGGCTTAGGATTGCTCGTGGTCTGTGTTTTTCTTAAGCTATTATTGGATATTTGAACTGTGTAATTGGTGTTGTGTATGTGGGTTCTTTGCTGATTATTCTGAAATGTTAGCATTTAAAAAATAAAAGTAATGGTTATGCTCTCCTTGTTGTGGGTAATCTTTGTATGATTTTATTGAAAAAATGATAGTGAACCATGCTCGGTTGGCTTGGGTTTTGGGTCTGGTTCTCTGTGGAAATTTATTATTATGTTTGACAAGCTCTGAGCTTTGTGCATGGGTGTTACAACCAGTCTCTGTATTTAAGAATTGCCACTCCATTTTCGTCTCTGTGGTTGATATTTTTTATCCTCTAGGTTGCAATGTGAAATATTGAAAGTTTAAGGGTTTTCTTGCCTTGCCTTGGAAAAACCTCGAGCTACTAGCTATCATAGTTGTTCCCTCACTAACCTTTTTTTTCTGGAAAGAATTGCATAGTTGGGTTTAACATCACCTAGAAGTTTAATGGAAGCATTATATATGCTTTTGGTCGAGCACAGGTTGTGCTTGGGTGCTCATATTACGATGTTTTTTAAGAGTTTTATTCTTTTCGTTCCCTGTCGAAGGTGGTTGACTGTCATTTTTTTTGGTAACCCTCACAGTTGAGAGTATGCTTACTTGTTATATGTCTGTGGTAAATTTTGAAAGGCACGATCTTTCTATGTTTTCAAGCACTTATTCCTTTGATTGATCCATCTGTTCTTAGACCCATTTGTTGTGTTTAAACCCTAAATACAATCTTGATATTGTTTCAATCTAGTCAAGGGTAAATAAGCATTGTGTGTTCTTGGTTCATTGGAATGATTTGGTTATGTTCCTGGTTGAGCAGTCTATACATGCTAATTTATGTGAAGCTTGGGCTCGAAGAGTTTCATGTTATTTGTTGAATGTTATTCGAATAAATTCTTATGTTGATTATATTTGAAGCACACCTGTGTGTGAATGGATTGGGGCCCAATTAAGATTTTTAATGCCTAGTTTGATCGTGTTGAACAATGTTTGAATAATGGACATATGGTGGTAATTACTGTGGATATTCTTATTGTTTTAAAGAATAAGGATTGGATATAAATGGTTGGAAGCACTATGTGTATTTCTATTGGTTTTAAAATAAAAAGAGATTTAGCATTGGAATTATAGATGGTCATGGCTCAAAGGGTTATTATGTTCATCATATCAATTGCAATATTGTTGTTAGGATTGCTATATAAATATTATATAGATTCCAAGGCTGTTGTAATTGAGTATTGATGGGCATATGAATTGTTTTTTTTTAAATATAGCAAGCAATCTGTAAAGGAAGTAACATTTTAGATGGTGGTTTTGAGAAGTGAATACAGATGGAATTGTGGAGGTATGAACATAGTTATGTTTGATTGTTTGATTTGATTTACTTTAATATGAACAATATCCATATTATGTCCCTGTCATGCTACCACTTTTCAGTCATTACATCCCCCTCATAATCCCAATTTCATTTTGAAACCCCTGTTCTATAAAATAAATTAAAAGAGTATGTGTAACAGTGACAAAGATATAACACATCAATGGTTGGAAACTGATATTTTGGTATATTTTACACAATTAAATTATTTAATTAACTGTTGACTAGTATTCGTGTAATTGTCCCCTCTCATTATACCACCTTTTCCTCATTACACTCCCTCCATATGTCCCATGAACCATGTCACCCCTTACTCACTTGGCGATTATTAAATGGTTTGTTATGGATGGATTTGCATGTATCTCGTGTCAATTTCTGAGCCAATTTTTTATTCATGCAAGAAGGATGTCATGTATGGTTTATTAAGGGCTTAGTTATTGATGAATTGTTGCTACGAGATGAGTTTCTTCAGTAGGGGAAGCCATGGAAAAAATAATAGAGGAAGAGGAAACTTGAACAGAGGGCCTAGAAGGCCTAGATTTTCCATTCACTTTGATGTTGATCCCCAAGAATTGAACTAGTTGTTCCAAGTTGGGTTCTTTAACTAAATTGGGAAAGGAATAGTACAACCTCAAACAGAGAGACCTCCCTTCGAGCCTCAGAACATCCCTGGTATTCATGTGCCTCGTCATGTGTCCTTGCAACCAGAAGTCCTTGCAAATGATGGATGGAATGATATTGTCAACCCGATTGTCTCTCACCATCGTGACTAGCTCAATTTGTCATTACCTCTTCCACCACCTGTAAATCCTAATGTTCAGATTGCCCATGTCCATTCACCTATTCATTCACCTCTTCAATCCTCACATGCTAGTAAAAGGCTTAAAATTGATGTCCCCCATGTGCAAGATAAAGGCAAAGTTGTTTCCTCCACTACCTCTCCCTCAAATGACTCCTCAAAATCTGTGTCCTCCTGCATGCATTTGAAGGATGATTGTTCCCATGTTATTGGTGAGATACAACCTCAAGGTTCTAATAAACCACAAGATAATTTTGGGAAATCAAAGGTGGACAACAGTGATAAAAGAAAGATTCTCTCTTAGAGTGGCAAGTATGGATTTTGATTTATGTGTTTTTAAGATTGAGTTGATGAAGACAGTGGTCTGTAGAAAGTTTGGACAACAAGCTCTTTTTTGGATAATATAGATTATGTGGATATTTATATATTTTTGGATATGATTTAAATTATTCTGATATTTAAATATTCAATTTTGAAGGTATCTAAGGGAGTTACAAGGGTGGCATGTGTTGATATGATTATCCATTTGTGTTTTATTTTATAATTTGAAAAGAATAAAAGAAGGGAGTCACAAGGGGTCCCACCTACCTAGTTATTATTAATTAAATACCCTTAACTATTATTATTATTACTATTTCTCCTAAACTAAATTAGTTAAGTCAAACTAACTTAACTAAAGAAAGTAGTTGAACTACTTCAACTTATTTGGAAGTCATAAAATCTAAATGAGAAGAAGAAACAAAGGAGAAAGAAAGACTAAGGTTTTCTCTTTTGATTTCATGAGATAGTTCAGTTTTCATTCATTCTTGAGTTTATTCAAAGCCTAATTCTCTTTTTGACAGCAGGATCCTATTGTAGACAACAAGGTTCAAAATTGAACCAAATCATTCATATGCTTGTTTTAAAGGTGTTGATCCTTCCTTGATAGTCTGTGTATACTTGTTTGTTTATGGATTAAGTTTCATAGTTGATAAAGGATATTTTGCATAGTCAAATTGGAAGCAGTCTTTGGAAAGTTGATCCAGATTATAAATTTTAGTTTTTACTTCTTGTCAGAGTCCTTTTGTATGGTTTTCATCGGGGATCTCTAAATTAGACTTTGGTCCAGGCCCTCATAGGGGTTTCGTAAAGAAAAAAACACTTTTGATATCTCAGAATGAAATAAAGAAAATTTTGATTCTGTCTCATTTGTGTGTATCTGTCACTTAGTTACTTTTTCTTTTTTATCTCCATATTTACTTTCTGTAATCTATATATGTTTCAAAAAATTATATAAAAAAATTATGTTATTTTGCAACATTATTTTCATTATTAAATCATCTTAAACCCTTGTAATTAATACTTGTGGATTGGGAAAATATTTTTGAGGCTATAAAACACAGGGTGACATTCCCGACTATCTTTTTCTAGCTAGGAAAGATTCAAAAAATGATTGAGTAAGATAATTCATATCTTTTCCTCAACAGGGTATAGAGCTAGGGGGGTCTAGGTGATGGTATAGGTCTATTTCATGGTATAGGTCATGGTCATGTTCATATAAGTACTCATATAAATAAGAGGGAAAGTATGGAGGTAGGGAGAGGTAGAAAAATGATGGAGGTAGAGAGTGATTGTGTTAAAGTGTGGGAGGAAGAGAGAGGAAGACATAGATGGGGGACAAAAAATGTGTGTGTGAGAGTATGGGAGGGAGACAAGGGAAGACATAGAGGGGCAATAGAAAGTGTTTTTTCAAAAGTGTGGGAGGGAGAGAGAGAGGAAGACAAATAGAGGAGGTAGAGAGTGAGTGTGTTAGTGTGTGGGAGGGAGAGAGAGGAAGACATATAGGGGGGGTAGAAAGTGTGTGTGGGAGGGAGAGAGAGTAACGAATAGTAAGGAAATAAAGAGTGTGAGAAAGAGAGAGAGGAAAACAAAGAGAGGGGTAGAGACAGAGGTAAATGTAGGAGAGAGGGGTAGATGTAGGAGAGATAGTGGCACAAGGGAGGGGGTGAGAGAGAGAGAGTGCGTGAGAGTGTGAAAGGGGAGAGAGAAAGACAAATAGGAGCATGCATGTGTTCTTGTAGCGCGTGCATGCTCCTAGAGCTCGGGCACACTCCTATAGCGTGTGTACATTCCTAGAGCGCATGCGTGCTTATTTGAATTCATTTTTTTTAGGCGGGATTGACAAGGTGTATGCTGACTTGGTTGTCTTGGACTTTGGTTCGGGATGACAACCCTAGTGGTTCGGTCTGCAAATTCATAAAAACCTCCATTTTGTGAATACCCCTCTATATCTATGTCTTTTACATTATTTTTCTATAGGATACACAATTCAGTTGTTGACTATATTATAGACATAGATCGAGTCGGCAATGCATATTTCAAATATATAATTTTTTTTTTAAATTATTATTGTTTACTATTTTTAATGTATTTTTGTCTTCACATGTATCATAAACCTATAATACATACCTCTCTTATTTTTTTATAACTTTTTATCGGCTTAACCATTACTCAAATAAGTTATATGCGGCACAAGATGAGACCGGTACCTACAATCTAAAAATAAATAAATAAAAATTTGATCATTTTAATACCCTTTTAGCCTGCACGAACAAAAGACATAGTAATTTCAGGCATATGTCGACTTTGATAATTTTAAAAAAATATAAAATTAATATTAAAAATTTACAAAAAATACATGGAACAAGAAAAACAGGTTCTCTACAAGTATACAAGTTTTTTGAATGAAATTGAATCATTAATACACTCAACACTTGCAAGAACGAAAACATATACCTTATATTTTGTTGGAAAAATAAGATACCACTTTTTTTAAAAGTCAAATTTGACCTAGTTATTCATAATTTCTATGAATAAAAGTTGTATATTCAGAAAAATAATTCAATTTCCTACGTTTCATATTGTTACACCATATTCAAATTCATTGTAAAAGTACCTTGAATAATCCCTCCAAGTTAACAGATTGACATTTTTCCAAGTTTGCATTGTCATTAACGCGTCATGAGAGACCATCATTAGCTTGCACTCACCCATATCCTTTAGTCGTGTTTTTTAGTTTATATTTTTCTCTTTGATATTTTAAGGCAAAGTCCATATGCAATTCCTATAAAATTGAACCAAGGTTAGCAATGTAAACTCTCATTTATTTATGATTAGGTTATGGGTCAACCAATATTCTTAGAGGGAAATTCTATTAATATTTTTTTCTTAGAGGGAAATTCTATAAATATTGTTTTAATGGATGTGCATTTAAAGTTTTTAGTTAAATTTCAAGATTATTTTTTTTCAGCTATAGTCGAACTTTATTGACCTTTTAAATCTCAATTTAAGTCCCAGCACTAAAATTCTACCTAAAACTATGTCACTACATCATTTCAAAACCACTAAATGTTTACATAAATCTATATTACTACATTATTTCAAAAATAAGATGGACCACATATGATCTTTCATATCTCCCAATAGTAAGTGTTTTGTAATATCTACCAATAATATCTAATTATACGAATATTTGTATATACAAATAGTAACCTTCACTTTTTTTTTTGGAGAGTTCAACTTGTAGTAAATGCTTTTGACATCTCATATATATTATGAAAAACAATTATAAATCAAACATTCATTGGTTATAAAGCAAACATATTGGCCATATTGAGTCCATTTACATTTTTTGTAATTTAATGGACAAATCTATCTATACACAATATCACTAAATCACTTTCAACTTAGACCTATACACAATATCACATAAAATTATTTTAATTTAGTTTTGATATTTTTTTAAATAAAAAAATTGAAATTTTTTTCTAAGTGTTTCACATTTTAATATAACCATAGTATTTATTTAATCATAAATATATAATAAAATTATTTTTATTGTTAATCTTAAAATTAATTAGGGTAATTATATAACTTTGATACTTGAAAGTTTAGAAAAGTAATATATGTTCTAGTTCCATCATACTTTGGAGTGTTAAGAATAAGATTAATATGTGATAATTTTTATTCATCAAAAAAGTTTTGAAGAGTTTATTGTCAATAGTTATCAACATCTAGATCTTTTCAATTATACTTGAATTTTCAAAGATATAGAATAAGCATTGTTACTTATCTTTGTTTTTAAGCTATGCCTAATATTACAAGTTTCAAATGTTTCTTAATTAATTTAACTTTTCATTTGAATTACATACAACTACTACATTAAAAAATTTCTAAGGGACAAGTATAAACAAACTACTACATTAAAAAAAAATTAAGAGACAAGTATAAACAGTTTTGTTGTTAATTTTACTTGTTCATCTTTTTTCATAAATATATAGTAATTGGTTTCCTTTCTTTAACATTTTTTTTAGTTTTTACATAATTAATTTCAATATATTTTACGTAAAGTGGAAAAAAAAATGACAAATGACACGTGAAAATGGAGAGAATATATATTTCTTATAAAGAAGAAAATAAGAATCTAATGATTGGCCTCCTTCGTTTAATGATTCCTTTTAAAAATTCTACATAATTAATTTCGATATGTTTCATTGCAATCTCCACACATAACCATATCGTGAGATGGAAAGTGGAGAGAATTAAATGTAATGTAGATAAACGAATTGGCGAATCTACAAGTATGAATTAGATAATATAAAAAGAGAAAGTGGAAAGGAGAGAATATATCTCTTATAAATAAAGAGTACACATATATATTTTCATAATTTTTAATATTTTTCTTATAATACCAAATATTTAATATAATTAGATTTTTTTATTACTAATTTATCTATTAGCATTTATTTGGTCTATTGGATAAAGAAGAAACGATACCTCTAATTAATGAGTCTGTAAACTTATTATGGGTTAAATCTCGGACATTATAGAGGACATAAGCATCAATACCCTTATGGATAATAGCGTTGATTCCTATATGAATACATCCCAAGTGTAAATACTGTGTATGGTGTTTCTTAGCTTCATCTTGAATTTTTTTTGGGTCGAGTAAGGCTATGGTCTGAGTAGTGTTACAATTATTTTGAACTGGGGATATGGATTCTTTAATGATAAATCGATTAGCAGCTTTGAGATGGAACATACTTAAATCAGAATAGACCTAACTAACTGATATGTTTGGCAATTTCCAAGCAGCCTGGGGATGTGATTCTACTACTTCAATATCATATTTAATTAAAGAAGAAGCAGAACATTCATTGAACATGTTTTGTAAGACAAAAGAAGATGCTTCAGTATTCCTAACTTATTTAAAGGACACAGATCTATCAATATTGGAGAAGAAAATTACTCAGAAAGAGTGTCTGTGAAATAATTGTAGCTTGACTCTGCAAAATAATTGTAGCTTGGCTCTACAAAATTATTGTAGCTTGGATCTACAAAATAACTATAGCTTCACCAGATAAATTTAGTGTGGCTCTGATACCAATTTATTCAGTGGCTTCCCTCGGCAAGGAATGAAGCTTGAATTAATTATGCTTTCTTACACAAACTTGTACATGAACCCTTACATGAATCTTCGAGCAGACTCAATGTTGTCTCATCTGACGTCTCCCAAACATGATTTTTTGTCTATACTGGATAAAATGAGGATATTACGATGCTCCAGAGTTCTAAGTGAACTTTAGGTGAACTTCAGATGAATTTCAGAAAGATAATACTCATTTTGTATAAAACTAAACAAATTTAATTGCAAAAGCCAAACTGGAAAATAATTACAGACTTGCAGAGTTTAGAGACCAAGCTTTCAAAAATAACACCTTTCAGAGTACATCAGGCCTGAGAAGAATACAAATTGACCTCAATAATTATTTGGGAACCCTTTGGATTTTGTTGCTACTAGAAAACTCTAGACATGAACTTGTGATTTCTATCACATTAGTTCACAGGCTCCCATCGAAGTAGTTCTTGCACAGACTATCAAACTAACGATAGAGACTCAGAGATCAGACAAAAGAGAGCTCAGAAGATAGATTCTAGACTCCAACTACAACCTGATGCCCAAATGAGAGGCCTTCACCATTATTTATAGAAATTCTAGGAGACAAACCTGACATATAGATTGACGAAACATGCAGGAATCGACCTGACTGAACGAACTTCTATTTTTTTTAGATTCTCTGAAATGCAGTTCAAACCATGCAAAAATTCAGAGAAGTGCTCCAAGTTTCAGAGACTCGTCCGGAAAGGAGAATGACAAGAAAAAACATGCAGGACAAACCCCCCCACTAGTCGAATTCCATAGTACCATATTTGTCTGGATATTTAGAAGTGTCCCGCATCTTTGAGAATAATTTACAGATAATAGTGGGTCGATTATGAATTATTTGTACAACAACTTTGTTTTGAAAAGACACTGGAAATGACATGAAATAAAAATTTCAAGCATTTGTTTTCCATTCATTATCTCTAAATCTCGGACTTTATTCAAAGGGACGACATGTGCACAAAATTCTCTTCTTATGATAACTAGGTCCATTGTTCTTCCGTTGATCCCAAAAGTATCCCACCATTCTTTTAGCCATTCTTGAGGTAATACTTGCAAGTTGGAATAGACATTACTAAATTTTATCATGGTGAAATAAGTCTTTGTATAATTATCTTTTCTCAAAAATTCCGACCAAAACTGTTTGTACTGATGATAATCATAATCAAGGTCTGGAAATTTTAAAATTGGATTTTTGTTAGGCCATTAGGGATAAGCTCAAGGAAGGTTTAGGCTATAATATAGATATTCAATTGCTTTCAAAGTACTAGATTCTTTTCCTATGAATTGGATATCATGAAAAGTGTCGGTCAAGGCATGACAAGCATTTATGGATTTTTCTAATGATATTTCATAGATTGTATTGGGTATTTTTATAGTGGAAGTAGGATACCTTCATACTTCAAGGACCATATGTATTAATATATATGAGGGTTGGAGATTAGTATTTAATACTTGAGTACTTATGATTTTACATGTAGGTCTCCAACTGGTTTGGTAAGAATTCCAATCCATATTATATGGTATTTCTATGACAATTTATTGATCTTTTTTCCATTCGGTGACAATGATAATTTGCACTATATCGGCTTGCTTGTTATCTCACTCTATTGATCAGGCTCACTTGTAATCACACTCGCTTGAAAATTTTCTCGACTTATAAAGTTGGGAATACTATTCTCATTTCCTTTGACATGTTCAATATCAAAGTCAAAATTGGAGAACAAAGCTCGCCATGTTGCAAATTTAGCATCCCTTTCCTTTTTCACTTCTTTGTTTAAGACTTTGTTCATTGTTGCAACATCAGTCCTTTACATAAATTTCGTGTGATCAGAAATATCTCAAACTTGTTGACAACATTTAATGCTTCTTTGATCTCTTTATCTAAAGAAAAATAATTTTGTTCTTCCTTCTCCCACGTTCCTGGTGAAAACTAGATAATTTCTTCTTTAGAACATTTTCCATCTTTTTTGACTTGTTTCAATACTTCTCCCCATCCTATATTTCTTGCATCAATCTCAACTATCTTAGGAAAATTATCATCGACTACATATAAAATGGGAAGAGTCTTCACCGTTCTCTTGATATTTTGTACTACCTTTGTATGTTTAGATGTCCAAGGTGATGACTCTTTCTTTAGCCTGTCATTCAAAATCTTTTTGTCTTTGGCACAATATTTGTAGGAATGAATGACATAATTTAAACTTCCAAGAAATATATGTAGTTGAGTTTTGTCTGTAATTTTATCTGGAATTTTGTCAGCAAACTCGACTGCATGTTGTTGTAATGTTAGCTAACCATTAGCAATAGTATGACCAAGGAATTTGATACTGGTCTTGAATAATTCCATTTTAATTTTTGAAACAACCAATCCATCTCTTTTGATGACTTGCAAACATATTCTTAAATGCTTAAAATGTTGTTCGATGGAATTAGAAAATACTAGGTTGTCATCAATATATACAATCAACAAGTCAAAATATTGTTTAAGATAATTATCCATTACTCTCTAAAACTTGGCTGGGGAATTATTTAAACCAAATGGCATCACATTCCATTCATAATTTCCTACAGGGACACTAAAAGTCATTTTAAATTTGCCTTCTTCTTTTACTGTTGCTTGCTAGAATCCTGATTTAAGATCAAATATTGAAAATATTTGTGCTCCTACAATCCTATTGACAAGACCGTCCTTCTGAGGAATAGGATGAGTATCATCAACAGGTACTTTGTTTATAGGATTATATTTTATTACTAATATATGAACACCTATAATCTTCCTTGAATGTTTGTTAACATAGAATCCATAACAATTCCATGGGCTAGTCGAATGCCTAATCAATCCCTTTTTTCAGTAACCCTTGAACTTCTTCTTCACAAAGATTATGATATTCTCTATTCATTGGGATAGATCTTCTTTTGCATGGTTTTCCATCATATATCTCTTTATAGGGAAGTTCAACAACATGTTGAGTTTTACCCCAAAAAGATGTAGGATTTTCAGAGAACATTGTTTGCTCAAACTGGCATTGAAGCTCATCAATAGCTTCTTGTGTCTTTGGGTTCTAGAGTTGATATTCAATTCTCATACTATTTTTTAGCTCTTTGAACTCTGTAATTTTCCTTTCTTTTTGTTTAAGAGTTTGGACCATTTGGATCATCGTAGATAGTTGAGGAGTAGATACAAAAGGAAATATTGTTATAGCCCTAAAATTCCCTACTCATGCATACAACGACTGCACGTCTCCTCCCAAGGCTGACCTACATCCAAAGATAAGAAAACGAGAACTAAAAGCATGCTATTCTATTCATGAGTTAGGGTTAGACATTGAATTCTAAGTATAAATCAATGAAGATACACTAAACATAATCATTTGGGACAAGAAATTGCAATTCTTTTATTCATCAAACAAATATTAGAACTTACAATCTATGTCGACCACCATTCCACAAACTTGGTCTGGGCTCTTCTTTACCATGCTCCAAGTGCACTTTTAATGAACCTATTCTCTCAATCTTCTGATCACCTCTATGGAAGGGAATGGATTGAATGGAAGGATAAAAGGATGAATAGGGAATGCTGTGGAAATTTATCACAAAATGAAGCAAAATCTTGGGCAAGGAGGGGAAGTGAAATCGGGAAAACTTTCACTATTCTTATGCTTGGATGTGAAATGAGACCCCAACACCTCTTTTTATATGACAAACGGATGGTTATTCGGTTGGGTAATGGGATATAGTAGGTGGATTTGTTAAGAAACTGAATAGATATGCAAATATAATCACCACAAATAATGAATACACAATAGATCCAAAAAGTAAGATAGAAGAAACCACACTTTATTATTACCAAACCCTTGAGGTAGGGAAACACCATACAATGGATCCTATTATGGAAGGGATCCTCTCATGTTCACTTGCCTCTTCGAGGGGGATTCCTCATAATGAGCTTCAGCTCCAAATACAATATTTCTCTTCATATCCCATTACATTGTTTGAACCCCTTTATATAGTTCTACCATCACCGAAGAACATTCTAGAGGAGGAATCTTCTAGAAGTAGAACCTTTTAAGAAGTACTCTTACATTTATTATATCTAACTACCCATTTATTATATCTAACTATCATAGTGGGCCTTATTTAATAATATAGTGGACCTAGTCCACCTTACATTGAATGGCCTCCACTATTAT
>JZKD02S0177478.1:189073-213532 GCA_000966675.3 Picea glauca
TTGTACTTAGTGGAGGAAGTAAAGATAGTGGTAGAAGTAATCAAAGTAGTGGAAGTAGTACATTGATTCATAATCATTTAGTATTATTAGGAAAGAATACCACACAGAACACGACAGCGGAAGTAGATCCCACCTTAAATATGCCTCTCTTTCAAGGGGTCGGGTCAGAAGACCCTGAACAAGATTTGTTCATTTGTGACACCATGTGGACTTTCAAGAACATACAGGACGATGATGTGAAGATTACACAGTTGGTGAAAACCTTTAGAGATCGCACATTATTATGGTATGTGAGATATTAGAATACCACACCTGTAGGTCAAACAAGAACATTGACAGAGGTAAGACAATCATTGCTGAAATATTTCCAGAAGCCTAAGTCTCAGTCGCAGTGCATTATGGAGATGAAGGAGATTAAATAGATAGTAAATGAACTAGTATGGGACTATGATCAAAGGTTTAAAATATCGAAAGATCAATTAACGTTCCAGATTCCAGATGAACAACACAAAGTGTGGTTTATTTATGCATATACACTACCCTTTGACACAGCAAAAGATTGTGATGTAGTTAGAAGCTCTAGAAATTGTGATGAAATTGGAAGCATCCCTTGTAGGAGAGAATAACACGGGGATGAATCAAGTTCAGTTGCATTTGAATGCATCGACTATTTAATTACAAGAAATTACGAAAGGAAAAGAAAAGTGCAAGGGAGTTTGGTGTATCACCTATAAAATAGAAGGGCATCATAAAGATGAGTGTCCAACATTCCAGCAATATCTTAATATGGGAGCTCCAAATTTGTAAGACAGTGGGTCACCACCCTCATAACTGCCCATTGATGTAGAAATACCAAAGCACCGTGAGGAATTTGGTTTTCAATTTCTATATGTTTGTGGGACATGACAAGAAGGATTGTTGCACGTTGGACCTGATGAGAGAGTGCACTGCAAATGATTATAGATTCCAAGGTGAAGAAGCAAAAGGAGGAGCCCTGTAGTTTAATACTCCTAGAGGAGGTTATAATCAAAGAGGCAGAGGAGGATTTAGAGGTTACAAAAGAAGAATATTTGGTCGATAAAAATGACATATCATAAATTATAATTGCAATCAGCCTGGACGTTTAGTGCATGACTTCCCGAATCCGTGCACAACATGTATGTATTGTAGAGAACTAGACCATGTGATGAAATAGTGTCCATAGTTAATAGAAAAATTGAAAGAAAAGAGGAACACAAATGTATAGATGAGAGTAGTAGAGGCGCATGATGAACAACCTAAGATAATAGTAGTTACGTGAGGAGGAATCAGAGTCAGTGAAGATGTGATGGATCAAGGGAATAAAATTCACTAGTGGGTAAGGAAAGCAACGAAGCCATTACCATTGTTTGATATGAAGAAAGAGAAAGGGACCTACCAACAAGAAAGAAAATAATTGATGGGAGCAGACCAGATAGCATAAACTTCGACTGCACCACCCTTGTATGATCGACCACCAATGTTTGATATGCCTCTAATCTATGACCATTCATAGAAGCAAGTTGAAAAGGTAAGTACTTTACAAAGTTTTTTAAGAAGTCGTTTACAATTAATGAAAGATGAATCTACGTTGAGTAGTCTATGCAGAATGATTGAACATTGTTCCCAACAAAAACATAAACTTGTCACACACATACTAGTTAATGAGGTGCATAGTAAGAAGAGAATGAATAGGGAGTTTCAGCTCAATGTGTAGATATGAGCTTACGAAATGGACAACATAATTCTAGATTTAGGCTCTGATGTGAATGTTATCCTAAGACGGACTTGGGAGATGATGGGACAGTTGAAGCTGATTTGATCTCCTATCCAGTTAGGATTAGCGAACCAATATAAAATTGTTCCATTTGAAAGGTTAACATGGGTAAGTGTCAATATTGATGGAGTGTGCAGTATAGTAGACTTCAAAGTGATCAAAATAGTAGATGGCAGTACACCTTATCCAGAACTATTGGGACTTGATTGGGAATTTGATATTAAAACAATTATTGATCTAAAGAAGAGATGTATGGTATTCGAAGTAGAAGACTTAAAGGTTACTACATCGTTAGACCTCACTGAAGGAAGGTATGTATAACCAACAAAGAGAAAACAACTTGATACTCAGTACAATATGAATGCGCAGATGGATGCTTATGTGAATTCTATAGTTGAGGGTCTACTTAGTTGGAGGAGTATTAGTTCATGTGTGCCATACTCAGAAGATTCTATGGAGAATCGACAACAAAGACTACATGAAGTGTCGACAAGGAAGTGTGCTCGAATTACCCACACATTGAGGTGGATTGGAACTGAAATAGTTGAGCCTCCAAGGTATAATGAACTAACACATATAGAATATTTTATCAATGAGTTTGAAATGCATATTTTAGATCATCGGAGACTCTTGGAATTAGATGTCACACTGAAAGTGACTTCAACGAGATGGTGGGATGCCTACAAAGATGGCATAAGAGATTGGAAGGGGTGCAAAAGGTTATTACAAGTCAGATTCGGGACAAAGAATGAAAGTATCATGCCAAAGTATAGTGGATTAAGTTGTGCAATAGATCATGTTATGAAGTGTACTTCTGATTGGATATTGGTACCAAAACAAGAATGGACTCACTTGTTTTTGCATACTCTAGACACTATTCCCAAGAATCGATACATAAAACTAGAAGTGCACAAAGAAATTGTAGATTGGGAAGAGTTGACCAAGAACTTCAAGGTAATGTTCAGCTTTGAAACTAATAATCCTTTGATTGACTTAGCCTTCCAGGTTATGAAGAATAATATTTTTGCACCAGAGGAATTGTTGGGATCAATACCTTTGTATAGTGCACCTAGAGTCACTGCGACAATTGAAGAGGTCGTGCAATGTTATAATGTTTCTGAAAAAAGACGAAG
Organism: Picea glauca; assembly: GCA_000966675.3. Classification (NCBI taxonomy): domain Eukaryota; kingdom Viridiplantae; phylum Streptophyta; class Pinopsida; order Pinales; family Pinaceae; genus Picea; species Picea glauca. Next base: position 192,002 of record JZKD02S0177478.1, read on the forward strand.
ACGAGGAAGATCCAAGGAATTTGTAGATACCAGAAACTAATGGGGAGCATACAGTAGAAGGATTGGAGCTTGAGTCAGCTATATATGCAAAGCCCATAAGAACACGCAAAGTGAACATTGGTACAGAATAAAATCCTAAGTTTTCAAACATAGGAGACTATTGGAGCGAGGAAATAGTTGAGAAGATTGTTGAATTATTGTGTAAGTATCAAGACTCGTTTCCAACTACTTTTTCAGAGATGAAGGGAATTGCAGGAGATTTGGGAAAGATAAAAATACCATTGAAACCAGATGCCAAACCCATGTGACAGAGACCCTATAGAATGAACTCGAAATATAAGTAGAAGGTGAAAGTAGAGATAGACAGGATGTTAGAGGCTGGAATTATAGAACCTATTGAAGAATAAGAGTGGATCAGCCCAATGGTAGTTCAAGATAAAAAAAACATGAGGAATTGGGATATGTGTAGATCTAAGAAAGTTTAACAATGCTTGTTTACACGATCCATTTCCTACGCCTTTTACAGATGAAGTATTAGAGAATGTAGGGGATCAAGAGGCTTATTGATCTTTTACAAATGGATTCTCAGGAGACCACCAGATCAAGATTGCACAAGAAGACTGATATAAGACAACCTTTGTGACAAAATGGGGTTGTTACTAGTACACAATTATGTCATTTGGGTTGAAGAATGAACCAACGACATTTTCCATAGTAGTTTTTGTGGCTTTCAAAGAGTTCATTCATAAGTTCTTAGAAGTATACTTAGATTATTGGACAATATTTATCCTATTAAAAGATCATGTTGAACTTCTATGCTTAATGTTGGACAAGTGTAGGCAATACCATATCTCATTGAATCTAAAGAAATGCATTTTTTGTGTGCCTTTTGGAATCTTGTTGGGCCATGTGGTGTCTAAATAGGGATTGTTAATGGACCCTACAAATATAGTTTTGATTTTTTATTTTTCACCACCAAATTTTGTTCGACAGTTGAAATCCACAATGGGTCATATAGAATATTACAGAAAGTCCATCAAAGGATATGCGCAAATCACAACCCCTATGGAGAAGTTGATGAAGAAAGAAGTTAAGTATCAATGGAATGAGGAATGTCAGAAGAGTCTGGATACATTGAAACATAAGATGGTCACCACGCCGATTTTAGTTTTTGTTGACTAGAACAAGGAATTTCATGTTCATGTGGATGCCTCGTCTATAACATTAGGAGTAGTTTTGGCACAACTAGGTGAAGGAGAGATAGACCATCTGAATGCATTCACCAGTAGGAAGTTACCATATACAAAGAATAAATATACTTCAATGGAATGAGAAGGTTTGGTGATGGTGTATTCCTTGTAGAAGTTCAAACATTACCTACTTGGATCTCATTTCAAAATGTATACATACCATTCTATGCTGAGATACCTAGTTAACAAGCTAGTGTTAGGGGGAAGAATATGCAGATGGCTATTATTGTTCCAGGAATATGACTTTGAGGTGATTGTGAAACCAAGGAAATTTAATTTAGGACTAGATCACTTATCGTTCATACTGTCAAGTGAAGATGTAAGGAAACTGGATAACAGTTTACCAGAGGCACACTTATTTGCAATTCAGATGGTGGAGGACTATTTTGTAGACATAGTACAATTTTTAAGCATTGGAGTAGCCCCATCACACTTCACAGTGGCACAGAAGAATAAACTAGTAGTGAAGGAAGCAAACTACCAGTTTATAGAAAGACATATGTACAAGTTAAGAGAAGAGGGCATTTTGCGACATTGCATGTTGGAGCATGAAAGAAATATGGTACTATCATAGGCACATGAAGGGGTTGCATGATGCCACTATGCAGGAAAGGAAATAACTCACAATATTCTACGTGCAGTATTATGGTGACCTACCCTTCATAGAGATGCTAAGGAATTTGGTCATAGTTGCAATGTTTGTCAGAGACTTGGGAAGCCTTCTAAGAGAGATGAAATTCCCTTAGTTCCACAAGTGACGTTACAAGCATTTGAAAAATGGGTAGTGGACTTTGTTGGGTCCATTAATCCATCAACTAAGAGGTCAGGAGCTAGGTACCTCATTACTGCGACAAACTATTTAACCAGATGGGCCGAGGCAGAGTCAGTTAGAGACTACAACATAGAGACATCTGTGCGATTTTTGTTCAAAAATGTAGTCACGAGATTTGGATGCCCAAGAGTACTTATGAGCAATCAGGGAACTCACTTTATGAATAAGAAAATTGCAACATTGATAGAGGAGTTTCAGATCATCATCAGAAGAGTACACCATACCATCAACAAGCAAATGGTACAATAGAAGCATTCAATAAGATCTTGGAACATGCGTTGGCAAAGGTTTGCAACATAAGTCAATATGACTGGGAATTGAAGATTATAACAGTGTTATGGGCATATAGGACCACTAGCAAGAAGCTGATAAGACAAAATCCATTTAGGTTGATGTATGGACAAGAATCTCCTATGCCGATGGAATTCATAGTTCCAAGTATATCCATTGTTGTGATGACATAGCTTACAAATTCAGGCACAGTGGGAAATAGACTATCAAGACTAATGGAATTAGAAGAAGAGCATTTTGTTGTAGGTTTTCGTCAACAAGTACAGAAAGGGTGTGATAAATATTGGCATGACAGACACATTAAATAGAATACATTTTAGATATGATACTTAGTATTACTCTATGACAATAAGTTTCTACAATATCCATGGAGGTTCCAGATGCATTGGTTAGGCCCATATGTGATCAAATATGTGATAGAAGCAGGTGTTGTTTAGCTGGAGAGGTTGTATGGAGAAGTTTTGTAAGGGATAGTTAATGGGAGTTGACTGAAACTGTACAAGGATGGTCATCCTTCTGCGCACTAAGATGACTGCACAATAACCTTATATATTTATTATAGTGTAGATAGAAAAGGAAAAAGAAAAGGAAGAAAAAGTAAGAAAAAGTAAACAAAAGGTAAAAGGCAAGAAAACGGTTCAGGGAAGAAGTAGAAAGTGGAAGAGTGAATCAACATTCAAAGGAGTTAAGGTTAACAAGTAAACAGGATAAGAAGGAAAATGTTGTGGAAAAGAAATAAGCATGTAGCGGGGTGCACATACGAAGGAAGTAAGTTGTGCAGAGAGGAGATCGAACAGAGAGAGGCGATCACATAGATAACAATTAAGATAATTAAAGAGGAAACATGATGGGAAAAATCATTTATGAGGAAACATCATGTCAAAACGATAGAGATGCATAGTAATAAATGGAAAGTACCATGAATATCACAACAGACTGGAAAATCTAGACCCAGATACGCTGAAAAATTCAGATTTAATGCAAGGTTAAGACACGTATTGAATGTAAATCACTAGTGGATTAAACAATAAGTGTAGGCACAAAGAGAAGTTGATCGTTGTCAATGGGTTATAAAAGCAAGAGAAGGGTCGACGAGGAAAGTTTACAATCGATTATAGTTTGAATAGAGAGTTAAGCAAGGAGGAATTGCAGAGCCGAGAGATTGTTGCAGAGTTGTAGGTGTTAGTCATAGGGAGACTGTTGCAGAGAGAGATGGCACCACCCAAGATAGCAGTGACATCAAAATCAGCACCAAGGAAACAATGAAGTCATCTAATAGTAGTACCTATAGTTGAAGAGAACCCGGGGGCATCCTCATCAGAGACGATATTTCCAAGAGATTACATACCACCAATGAAAGTTACAACAAATCCATTCAGGTTGTCAAAAGATTCTAAGTATCTTCTTGTGGAGAGAGAAATCCCACCTAGAGTGATCATGGAGGAATATATGTTAGGCTTGGTACTGAATTTAAAGTACGCATACCATGATATTACAAACAACAAGAAATTCCCAGAGCTAGAAAATAGTAAGTATTTGAAGAAACACATCAGCACAGAAACACAAATGATTGTGATAGAGCCACATACATGGAAAACAGGGTTGGAGAAAGATGGAATCCTGAATTTATTCAACATACCACATTTCAGAAGGAGCACAAATATCAATTCCTGCATGAAGATGTTGTTGAGTTGCATGCATGGAGGTTACTTATGGATCGATAGGCCAGTCTCCCTTGACACATATTTGATTTTGTGAATTACTGGACTACCATCGCAAGGGGAGGACCCCTCACTGTTATTTTTAGAGAAGAAGAATGAGAAGGATTTATCAAAGATCATGAGAGAGAAGTTTCATACACACAAAGTAGTGTGCGATTTGGATGTAGTGAGCATATGTGACCCTAAAGTGAGGTTTGCAACATACTTATTTCCCTGTAAGTTGTTAAGGAAGTGTCAAAAGGACCAAGTACTAGCAACAGTAATAGTGGCAACCGAGAAGTGCATCGAGGGCATGCAGATGAGCTGGGAGACATTTTTTCTTAATTAGTTCTTGATAGACTACAAAGGGGCACAAGATAAAGGAACTGGATTTCACTACACATGGTTATTAATTTGAATTGCATTAGCAGCATGGAGGGAGCTGAAGGATGTGCAATTTTGGGGACAAAAATATAAGGCATGATTGGTTGCAAGATATCATAACTTGTGGCATACTACACATAAGGAAAAACAATTAAACAATAATATATTTTTTTATATTTATAAGGATATCATTGGGAGATGTATTCAAGATACACCGCAGATACAACCACAGATAGTAGAAGCATATAAATCAATTGTACGGTTCAAGGAAGATTGCCACCATCTCTACGTTCAAGCAAAGAAGGAACCAGGAAAAGAATGACTATCCACGAAGTACATGATAACAGAGGAAGAACTAGGACTGATCATGGAAGATTGGGATGTAGATTGGTAAATCCCATCAACAGACTAAGCAATCAGAGATGAAAAAATGAGAGATTGAAGAAATACCAAGCGGAGGAGAAGAAGAGGGTCAAGTAAACAAAAAAGGGAAGATTGTACAATGCCTAAGGGATAAGAGAAAAGATATAGATAAAGGAATATCAGTGCCACATAGAAAGAAGAGAAAGGGATGTGAAGGAATGAAAGATACAAGCACTAACAAAGAACGATCTAGAAAAGATTGGTGATCATGTTAAGTTATGAATGATGTGTTTCAGTGTGTGGCACAAAAGCAAGAGGAGATGAAAATAAAGATACAAGATCATATGGTTGAGTTGTGCTAGATGTTAGAAACAACAAGGATCATGCCAACACGATAGGTAGAAGATACACAAATAGAAATCATAACACATACTGTAGAAGTGAGGCTGGAAGTATCTAAGTCATTAGAAGTAGCAGGAGAGTGCAGGATGGTACAAATAGAATTAGGGGCTATAACATTCACATCGACCAAGATTCAAGAGCAGGTGCAAGCCTTAAGTCACATTGACTTAGATTTGTCAAAGTTGCCAATAGAGATGTTACAAGGACTGCAAGTCAGCTCTATGCAATAACTCAACCTACGCATAGAAAAGACCTCCATTGAGTTGGTTAAGGTCACAACAGAGAACGTAGCTTTGCATATCTACTACAACAGAATAATCATGGAAAGGGACAAGGTTGTGTAGAAGGAAGAGAGGATATAGCAAGAAGTCGAAAAAACATACAAGGAACTTCCAAAAGTACCAATGGAGGTGGATACTCCAATAGCAGAGTAGGTGTGAAAGATTGGTGAAGCTATTCAAGGATTCTGCTCAAATATTATAGAATTGGAAGCATGCGCAATACCAGGTACTCCACCTGAGTAGAGAGATAAAAGGGATAATATGGTGAACACAACTGTTGAGAATATTAAGAGTTTAGAAGCAAAGTGTGCCAAAATTTGTGAATAAAGCACATAATTATGGACTCAGTTGACAGAAGATGTTGAGTTACAAGAAATTGGGTAGAATATTCAAGTTGCAGAGGAGAAAGCATAGAATTTTAAGGAGATAATGAGCATCTTTCCACCAAAAGAAAAGATGACAACAATGGTAGAAAACAAGAATCTATTCTCCAAAATGAACTAGATGAGAGAAGAGCAGAAGGATATTGCGTAAAATATGGAGATATTACAGGAATAGGCATACAATTTAGCATAAGATGTCATATTTGAAAAAAGAGTGGTGAAACAATCCACCTGGGAGACTACCGATAAGCTACAAAGCCTGATAACAACACAGGTAGTAAAATATTTAGCAAAGAAATAAGAAACAGTGAAGGGGACGGTCACCACTGCTAAGGAAACATTTTAGAACTTCTTGGTAACCAAGCTTGTGGAAAAGGGAGCGTAGCAGTAGGCATAAGTGGCTTGAGATGAGCCACATGTGAGTGTTGGGGGCCTGTTGGACTAGGTTATTTTGGATAAGTTTTGGAATCGCGCGAGCAGATCACGTGACATTTTGACAAAGGAGCAGTGCGCATGGAAAGAAGTTAAACACATTATTAGGAGTCAACACGCAAAAAATGAGAGTTAGTTAGGAAGTTTTGGGACATATTTTCCACTTTGTAACCATGTTGTAAAGGGCTTTAATACTTCCTTCCTCTGCACCATGTAATAGTATTATTTTTCAAGATAATAGAATACTATAAATATGTAATAGATTTTTGGGTAGAAGGAGAGATTAGCTAGTAAAGTGTGTGGTCAGTGAAGAGTTGGCTAGTGGTTCCTATTTTTGACTATTTTGGTTGAGTAGTCAAGTATGAGTTGGGTTGAAGATCAATAGAAAGGGATGTGTGCACTGCATCATAGAATGGATTAGGAAAGTTTGGGTTGTAACTGAATATCTATATATGAGTGCAGTGCACAACTGAAAGGAAATTGCGAATGAATAATATAAGAAGCCAACCATTGTGGATGTAGCCCAGTTTGGGGTGAACCACGTTACAATCTTGTGTCTTTATGTGTTTCTTATGTTTTTTATGCATGTGATGGATGGTTATTATAGATTTGTTTACTATTTGTGGCTACTACGCAATGATGATGAATGTTTAGTATTCTGAATATGTCACTGATTTATGTTGTTGTGATCATGCACACTTAAGTTAATGATGAATGAATGAATGTTAAGTGCAGTAATTTCGCACACATGGGATATTTCATGATAATTAAAGGTTAATTAATGGAAATGATGCACATTGTAGATGAATGGACAATGCATAGTATGGTCATGCCTCACTTCCCCTCATCACTGCATAAAATTGGTTCATACAGTCCCTCTATATGCCTCAGGTGAGACTTCACTTTCTTCCACATGATGTCGAAAGGTTCAGTGTCTAAGGGTTGTGTTGGTTTATTATTATTGAACCTAGGGTTTTCCCACTGCACGCCAACAAATAGTAAGGATGGTGGTTTTTTCTTACATTTTCTAGTCTCTTATGGCTTTCCTTACATATTGATTAAGAAAAAAACTCACATGTCCAAAGATATAGAAACATGAAAATAAATCATTATTTTCCATATCCATGGTGGGCACAAGCATACACATTCTCCCAACACTTTACTCTAGCATCATCTAGGTGATTCTTGTAGGCTTGATCACACTTGTGTTGTATTCCAATTCTAAATATAGAGGGTGTTGTGTGTCCTAATTTCCCTTTGAGGCTAACGATACATTGTAGAGGGAGAGACATTATGATGAGCTAGATTCATTAGCAAGGGAGATGAGATTATTTCTCTAGGAAGACTAAGGTGGATCACTATTCTAGCAACCAACAACTATCGATATTTGACCTATTTAGTGAGTTCCACGTGCTTCCATTTATGAATCCCCATGAAATCATCTACCTCCTTCTCATATTATATAATTTCTAAAATATGCTTAGTTGTATTGACTGCACAAGTGTACCTAGCATATTTTTCTTTCTGGATATGTTAAAAAAATTCATCATTCCACTTGTTCCAATGGATGCTCTTGTTCATTATAAGTATTGCATTGCAGGGATGATTTTAAGGATGGAAATTTATTTTAAAATGTACAAACCTTGGTGAATCTTACTAATCCTTCATATGCCAACTATAAAATGTTTGGTGACATTTTTGTAAAATTATTTAAATTTATAAGGATTTTATATAGTTTGTATAAAATTTTGGCGATTTTTAAGGTAAAATAATTTTATCCTATAGAATTTGGGTGAATTAGTTTTAGAATAGCAAATCGTTTTTTGGGAAAAACCATGGAAAATTAGCCCATGAGCAAAATTTAGCCCCTAAAATCATCCTTGGCATTGCACAAGTCTATAGTCTCCTTTTCACAACTTTATAGACCATGCTTCATGATAAGTGACTTAACCCATTTTTCCAATATTTCTATGACCTTTTATCTTCTATAACCTACAAACCTTGCCACCCTTAAGAAAAATATTTGTTGAACTATCCAATTTTATACCAAATTTATAATTGGTAAATTCAATTGTGTTTTATGAGATTTTGTGATGAAATATCCAAGTTGCATGTATGTTTGATGAACATATCTTAGTAGTAGGATTGATGATGAGACATGAATGTGATCTTTTTCTTATTATGGAATCATACATGAGAGATTAACTAAGTGCATCTATGACATAGAACGTTTGTTCGTGGGATATTAAATAATACCCCTATTTTCATTATGTATTGAAAAATATCCTCCAAGATTATTTTGTTGAACCCCACTCCCATTAAATCTATCCAATTTAAAACCCCCCTATTTTTAGTGGATATCTAGGTATCATTTTTTTTCATGGAATTTTTAATACCTCTTTTTATTTYTACCCCTAGTACATTTTTTTCATGGAATTTTTAATATCTCTTTTTATTTCTACCCCTAGTACATARATGGGAAAAAACTCTTATAATMTCACAAATCACAAAAATAACAAAAAATAAACAAAAAAGTGCATTGACATCCCAACATAGGGATATGCCCCTATAGTAAGATTKCCTTGGTTTCAAGGGCTTGGTGTTATACTACTTTCACCCCTCTCTTCAGTATAATACGTGGTCATGCATTCGCTAAGGAATGGATTTATGTATTTGGATATCTATCTGTAAACCTAGAAAGATGAACGACCTCACAGTGTAACTCTTTGTGCCTCATATCTATGATCTCACAAACATTTTAAGAAAATATCTACATATCTATCAAGTTGGTATTTCTAGTAATATTTAAGAAAATGATCTACTCCATAACACATTCAGGTTTTCTTATCATTCAAATTTAAAGGCACTCTCATTAGATGAGATGCAAGAGATTGTGATCCCAAGGCAAAATTTGTCGTAGGGGAATTCTTACCATCCTTTAGGTATAAACGAGCCTTTTCTTCCTTGTACTCTATCATTGCATTATGTATTTTCATATATTATGATTAAGGTCAAACGTAACATAAGGGGATTATTTGTATCTGAGGGATTAGACCCATCTTCTCAAACAAGAGGCCTGTTTGGTTGGATGAGATCAATAACATTGAGGTAATCATAATCCTCTCACCGTGTAGTGAAAAACGGAAAGTATACACATCCCCATGAGGTTTTATGGAGGGATCATATATGTTGTTTGGTGAAATTGACTTTGTCAATGTTGTAAAAACCCGAAAAACCTCATTCTCCCAATTGAAAACACCAAAATAACCTTATACGATGAAAATTTGGGGTTTGCAAGAGAGCCCCTTCAACTAGTGAGCACCTCTTCCCTTAATATGGGTTCAAGGTATGGGATTTTATGAATGCATGGAGCCAACCCAAAATAATGTAAACCATAAAAACATTAGAGATAAAACCCTACATACATAAATACATGTAAAAAGGAGGGTTAGGAAAATTGATACATATAGAGGTATGCAAGACAGGGGATCTAGTTCTCGATATTGTTTTCCATACAAAGGATTTGGATGATATCTAATGTTCCAGAGTCTGTACTTAAGGCTTAGAAAGTACAATGTCTAGGCATCCGAAAGTGAGTAAAGGATAAAAAAAGGGAAAGAATCAACCTTCGAGAAAGGAAGCTAAGGCTGATTTCCAGGTTGTTGTTGTCTCGCTTCCAACTGTTCCTGGATGCTTATATCTCGTTCAATCACGGCTCATGAACATTCAAGTTCTACCTAGGTGGTGGTTGTTTTAAGTATGGTATCAAAAAGGTTCAAAGCGATACGGGTTTGGTCGGACAAGCCGGGTTTAATATTAGGTTGTCTTGCAACGGGGACAGTCATAGAGGAACAGGAAAATTAAAGTAGAGTTCGAGGCTTTTGATGCTATATCAATTTGATCATATAAAAGAGAACTTTTGAATCCAATATTAAAGATAAAGTGAAAACCAAATGCCTTTTCCCGTAACTGAGTTATCTTTTAAATAAATGGTGTGTGAAATGTGAGAAAAACATTAAGCTGTCTATAATGCGAGGATCCTATCAAAGGAGAATCTCACCTTGTAAACAGAAGGAGAAAAAGATAAGAAGAAATCTGACGAAGAATAAAATATGAAGATCTAAAGAGTTCATAGGTCTTGTACCTACTAATAGACGATACAGAGGAAAAGATGTAAGCGATATAAGTGACTAAAAATTGATCACCACATTAGAGGTTTTACTAAATTGCAGTGAAACATTCATCAGACATATATATGCGAACTAAAATTGAATATGAAATCATAGAGGAAACAAACTCATAACACAATCTTGACGGAATCAGGAGTCTTCAGATTGCTTTGTATTAATTTTCAAAAGGAGAGAGTCTCTATTACAATCGACCAAAAAAGGTCCAGCCTCTTTTCTTTCTTCTAATTTCATATTTATACAAACTTCTACATGCTAGAATCTCAATCGTTCCAGGAGTTTTTTCGGTTACAAAAAGGAGATTTCTGCGTTTCAATTCTTGTCTTTGTCCTCTTTTGGGCGGATGGAGCACCTTCATTTCTTTAAACTTCAGGTTCTAAAAATAGAACATGCAGACACATGTCATTATTTGGTACCCAAAAACTGCCCCTTCGTCTGCTGTGTGCAAGTGACGCACATCTCCACCAACTGGGTTATCAACCTGGAAGGTTTCACTTGGTTGTTTCCCTCGAAGGTGTAACAATCCTTCGCTAACTATGGCAACCTTCCTCCTACTTGTCGGTCTTCAGTGATGATAGAACATAACAGTACACTTAGCTTTATTAGCCACTTATCCACTTGGACTATATCTGCCTGGGTTACCTATGTTATTTCAGCCTTCTCTCTTTCCTCATTCTCCTTGATGTTGAGCAGGTGCTTGGCTATATCCACCTGTCCCAGTGTCTCGGTGTTGCTTTCACTATCAAGACCGAAAAAAACTTTCATCTATCACCCCGAGATTTTCTTCACAAAAGTTTTTTACCTCTTTAGCTCGCTCTCTGCTCTCTAATATATTTCGTTCCCATGCCTTCAGTAAGATGTTACCTCTGGTCTGCTCTGGGATGGAGAGCTTGGAACTACTGCCCATTTCCTTTTTCGTCGTGGCTATAACAGCCTCTTGGAAAATGAGCCGAGCTGCCCCAGATTCTCTTTCTCTCAAGGAGATGTCTTCTAGCACTTGATCAATGATTTGGTAGAGGTTTTGAATGGTCTCCGCTTTAGCAAGTAAATCTTGCTGAGTTGTCGACACTCTTTTTCGAATTTCTATGGCTTGGGATTGGAATATCCCGATATCTATCACCTGGCTTTCGGCAAAATTTAATTTGGCCTGTAATTGCCCTATCAATTCCTCTTGTTGGCTTATCTGTGATTGGATGGTCTGGGTCACCTGCTGTGTTTGTTCGAGATCGGATTTGAGCCGTTCAATTTCCTTTTGATCAATTGCTCTAGCTTTATCTATACCTGTTTTTGCCTAGTCTCTGGCAGCTACCTCTGTTGTAGCCAACTTAGCCTCCAAAGTTTTGATCAAGCGGTTTTTCCACTTCAACTGTTCTTTTAGGGAATCGACAGAATATTGGTTGGCTGTAGCAAAATCCCCCAACGTCCCTGCTATCTGAGTTGCAAATTCCTCTTTTTTTATGGCTCTCCCATCAAAACGGATTTTAAATTTCTTGTCTATCGTGCTTGCCTCTTGATAAAGTTATTGTTTCACAATGGCCTTTCTCTTCTTATCGAAGAAAAATTCGCTCGGAGGCAACCCTTCCACAGTTATGGGCATTAGTTCTTTGCTGAAAATCCATCCTGCGTCTAGGATCCCCTTTGTGGATTGTAGGGGAGTAACAGAAATGATGGGGCTTATGATCTGCTTGGATGATTTCCCCGTGGTAACAACCAAGGTTGGCTTGCTTGGAGGATTGGTGATCTCAGCTTTCTGTTTCGAGCCCCAGGTTTTCTTCTTCTTTTCCTGGTGTTCCTCTTGGTCAGGTCTTGAATCTTTGGAGCCCTTGGCTTCCATTTGTTGTACATCTACAGTCGGTGGGTTCTTACCCTGTAAGACTGGGGGAAGGCAGCTCTGCCGGTGTTCCTGAAATTTGAAGAAATCAACCATCTCTTGGGCGACAAGGTTTGAATCTGACTTAGGACCTCGGCATAGGATCTTGCCCCTCGAAAGATGTCGTTATGAGGCAAATTCTCATGTTCATACCTTTTAAGGCCACAACTCGCCATGTGATTACCCACGATCCTGTGTGGGTCATGCTTCTTGAACTCAATGTGGACCAATTTAATATCCTCCAAAGCCATTGCCTCGGCCTTTGTGTGTCCAAAATCTAATAAAGAATATGTATTCAAATGAATGGGGAAGGGTGACCATACCTTCTTCGAAAATCCTTTAATCTCTTTTCTTATGCGACCAATCACAGTTTGCCTAGCAATTTCACGACAAACCAGCCTATCCAGTATAAATAATGGTAGACCATAGGGGGGAACAGAGGTGCCGAAAACCATGATGTATGAAAATTCCGCCTCTACGTACCAGTCGGCCACATTGCTCAAGTTGGTAGCGATGTTATCTGAAATCCTGGGCGGTGGGTTGCTGAAGATGGAGACATGCATTGGTAACATTACCCAATTGAAAATTTCGTATATGAATTATGTGGCCTTATCTTCCCAAAGTTTTGAGTGGTAGACATGGATAGGCTCAGTCTCAAATGGAGTCCAGCTCCAGCTCATTAGAGGGAAAGGCATCATGAAACAAACAACATCCATGATGTAGGCAGACATAAAAAATGTAGCGGCCTTCCCACTCACCCTCTGCATCCGATATTCGGTAATCCGATTGGTTAAATTGTATGATAACAATTTGGACCAGTCGAAGGAACAACCTTCAGCGACTGTATGAATTAGAGGCACCCACGGGAGAAAATAATGTGTGGTGTCCTCCTTCCGATACAACCTATAGGTCATCATTGCTATATATTTGAATTGTGGTTCCAAGGAAGAGATTGAATAAAATTCGTTACATCTTCCCTAAACTTTGCGGGGTGCAAGACCCAATCCTTGATCAGATCAGACAAGTTTATGTCATATTACTCGCATTCTTTCCACTTAAAACCTTCCAGAAACTCGACATTGTGTGAGAAGTTTGGTGTGGGTGACAATTGGTACATCGCCTACAAATGTTCTGGTCTGAAGGTCCCAATGGTCACCCTCTTCTCGTTGATAATAGTTTTGGTCGGGATATCCACATGATCTAGTGCCCATCGGATCATATCATAATAGGGAAGGAGTCATGGCCTAGCCGCTATCTTATGGATCTCTGCTTGAACAATGATTTTGTACTTGGTGTCCAAATCATCCTTCTCATTATCGATGGAATCATTTGAACAGTTCACCAATTCAGACTGAAGAACCTCGGAGACGTATGACCAGGTTCTGACAGAATCAATACTTTGGGGTGAAGTATCAGAAACAGTATCTGAGCCTTGCCCTGAAATCTCAGCAATCGCCTTGGATGCTTTTCGTGGGGCCATGATAGAGGACTCTGACTTAGCTCTCCTGAAGTAAAAATGTGTATAGATACAAAAATTAGCTTGATGAGAAAAGCTTCTTTGTGCAAGATATGAATGAAATTCGAAACAATGAGAGAAAGAAATCTATATCTCGACCATTTAAAGCCCCAGCGTCCTTATTAACATAACGGTCAAATCATTTTTAGAGAAAGATTTAGCAATAAAAACAATAACTTTACCTATCACTTCACCTTATTTCAAATAAATTCCATAAATTTTGACGGGTCGTAACACAAGTTAGCACAAAAAACATTTAAATTTAACCCGTAGATGGTGCATGTTAATATTTGTATTAATTCACTGATTAATCTGGCTCATCTTCTTTAATTAGGTTTTCTTTAAACTTTAATCACCCTTTTCGGTGTTTGCCGTATCGGGAGATTTCAGTCCTATCCTTCGAGCCCCTAAAACCTGAGATCGTGATGATGCAATCTAGTTAAGCAAAAACGTGATATGGATTAAGTGTTTAATTAATATCATGATTTCGTGACTCGGGGCTACGAAGATATAGTTTCTTAGAAGTGTGAATACCGAGTCGCGAAATCCCAACATTGTTTAACTACGGTTTAAAATGACTTACCCCTGACACTAACCTAGGTGACTTTTGAAACTATTTTGCAACTTCTCCTATCAAAGTTATGACAGTAAGAATTTTGGGGAGAGTGATCGCCAAGACGTGAAATCCCGATAACGCTTAACTAAGGTTAAAGGAACTTTACTCTCGGTGCTAACCTGGGTAAGCTTTCAAGGTTGTTTCGCGACTTCGCGCATCGGGGCTTGGAAACCGTGTGACTTGTAACTCCCGAAGTGCAATATATCGAGGTATCTAAAAGTGAAAAATCTCATTTAACAGTTAAGAGGAAAAGGATTAGGAGTACAATGACCATTGCCACTTCGCATATCAGGACTACTGAGATTTTCAGTGGGTAAAGGTCACGAAGTAAAAGACAACTTAAAGGCCAACCTTTGATTTTAAGAATTACATTTAAACTAGTTAAGAAAGGCGGCTACAACATAGGCTCTAACTAGGGATCTTGTCTTCATGCGAGATAGGAATAATAGTAGACCATGTGCCTATATTGGGTAAATGGAGTCATTGGTTTTATTTTTGCGAAACTTGCTTAAGGAAAGGGGATACAGAGGGAAGAAGAGGTTTCATATTTTACTTCTGAAAAGCTTGTCAACACTCAAATGCATTTCAAACTCAGCTGCAGCCCATTTCATGACTTTCTCCTTATCGTTACTGAATTCAGGTCTGCCTTAAGACAATCAAAATAGTCCTAGGAAATCCAACAAATCTTGTGGCTTTTGGCTTGAATCAAACGAAGTAAATTACATGTTTTTAATCACGGAACCCTGTCTGAACTTGGGATGCAAATTAGGTTTCGAGAAAGTTGAATACCAGAGTAGAGTGAGATTCACGTATGACAGCCTTACAGATATCTCAGATATTTCTTCACTTCCAGCAAGCCTGTTCAGTACCCCGATGAAGTTATCTGGCCCTTTTTACTGAATTTCCTTTCACCACTTCGAAATATATTTATGCATTTAAATGTTGAGACGAGGGTAATCATTTCTGAATTTCCTTTCATCATCTCTTTGGACTAGATGGGGGCAATCAAATATGAATTTCCTTTCACCATCTGTCTTATAATTTACTTTTTAGAACACGAAGTGGGGGCAATCAGTTTGTATGAGGGATGATATTTGTGTAATATTTGCAGTGGAGGTCTATCAACTTGCTTTGATTACTCGGTACCAAAATTCCCTTAACTTTCAAAGCACCTTAGCTTGCATGGAAAAATGGGAAAGATTACTTCCAGGGGCCTTCCTGGGAGAAAGCCTGAATCCTTCGAAAATTGTTAAAAAACCTAGAAGAGTCAGGATCAACCTATGCATAACTTTGTTTAGTAAGAGACTAAGTGGTTGTGAAGATTGGCTTACTTTCTGAAATCTGCTTTACAGCTTCCAAAGCTAAAACGTAATCTCTTCTACCTATGTATGGAACCCGGAAAGAAGCTTGGTTTTTTGAGAAGGTAAATCTGAAGACAGAAAAAGGGTGACGGAGAAAAATCTGGGATTCAAAACACATGGATTATGGACTAAAACCAGCTTTTGGGACCCTTTTCTGGAGATGCTTTACTCTCTCTGCTTATTTTAATTACCTCCTATCTTTGTCTAGGAAAAATTCTTAGGACCCAGAGTAAGGAGTCGTTCTTTTAATCACCAGTCAAGTGAAAACATTATATTTATGAGATCATTACGACACCTTGGAGACCTTCGTTTAAAAAATAAAATTCTCAAGAATTCGTACCTTTGCCTTACCATTTTAAAATAACGGAAAACCTTTTCTATCACCTGTTTTCGGCGAATTTTTTCTCCGATATATGGCTTTCTGTTTACTCCTTTCGCTCGTTTGGGCTGCAAGCCAAAATCCTACAAACACGAAGAGTATTAGGGCCTTTTTTTTTTTCTTAAAAGAGCTGAATCCATTGAAAATTTCGCATCTCTACTTCTACAAAAATCACTGACCTAATTAATTAGTGGTGAAAGTAAACTTACCAAAGAGAAATTATGAAATAGAAAGAAAACACAAATCGGTATATACAATGGAAATTTTTTGGGAACCAATTATTTCATATAGTGTTTTAAATAATGCTCGTTGACAGGGGCGTTGAAGATTTTACCTTCCAGATTTTCTAATACAAACAAATTTTTTCCTTCGGGAGCTACGATTTTGAATGGTCCGTACCAGATATGATCGAATTTACTGTGTTTTTCCAAGTCTTCCTTCCTAGCATTCCATTTCAAGACCAAATCGCTAGGGAGAAACTCTCTGTCTTTTGCCTTACTGTCGAATAATGTTTTCATGTCGTCTTGGTATTTCTGCAACCTTTCGTCCACTTCGACCCTATGCTGTTGTACTTCAATTAGCTGGTTTATCCTTCTTGTGACATGATTTGGTTCTTATTTCTCATCTTGCCAAATTTTCATTATGGGAAGCGCTAGATTTATGGGTAATACCACATCAGTCCCATACACCATTTGGAAAGGAGAAGTGCCGATAGATTTTTTCGTGCCTATTCGATTCGCCCATAAAGCATATTTCAAATCCGCATGCCAAGATTTTTTGTTCTCATTCAACACTTTCTTAATTACATTGATCAGACTCTTGTTTGAAGACTCGGCTAGTCCATTTCCTTGGGGGTAATATGTTGTGGAATGACCGAGCACGATATTGTTTTTTTGGCAAAAACTGATCATAGCCATAGATTTAAAAGCCTGGGCATTATCTGTGACTATCTTTTGGGGGTGGCCGAATCTAGACAAAATGTTCTCTTCTAGGAAATATATTACCACTGAATCCGATACCCTTCTGGTTGGAATAGCCTCCACTCATTTAGTGAAGTAATCTGTGGCAGTCAGGATCCATTTGTGTTGAGCGCTAGAATGGGGGTTAATTTAGCCTATAAAATCTAGTCCCCATTGCTGAAAAGGTGCTTCTATTTTGACCGGAACCAATGGTAGCGCTGGGAGTTTATTCTTGCCAGCGAACAATTGGCAAGGGTTACAGGTGTTGACTTTGGCATTGACATCTGAGAAAATTTTTGGCCAATAATACCCTACCCTTAGGATCTTATAAATTGTTTCCAAGCGTGATGTCCCCCGCACACTCCTTCGAGAAATTCTCTTATGACCCTCTCTGTCTCTGATTCGACTAAACTAACCAACAAGAAACCCAATGGGTCCTTCCAATACAATTGACTTTTGGATATACAGTACTTGACCGCATGCAATTTTAGCGTTCTGGCTTTGGATGGGGATAAATCACTTGGGCATTTCAAGGTCAGTAGGTATGACACTATGTTTTTGTACCAATCTAATGAGACAAACTTTTCTTCAATTCTTATTGTGCTTGTTTTCTCATTGAGCTCGTTCATGTCCATACCCTCTTCACATTCCTATAGGCCATTTATTCCGAGGGCTCTGAAATTTGATTCAGCTAAGAGTTTAGCCAAACCTTGTTCCTTCACTAGTCTCGTTGGTTTTATCTCCAAGTCGAATTTTTGAATTTTGGCCAGCCATCGTCCACTTTTGCCATCACTGTCGGACTGAACCAAAATGTCTTTTACAGAGCTGGTGGGTACGTACACGATTACCTTGGAATGCAACACGTAGGTTCTGAAAGCCTTTAATGCCTTCACCATAGCATATGCTTGTTTTTCCATTATATCGTATCTGAGTTCAGTGTCTCTGAGACTTTTGCTAAAAAAGGCTATCGGTTGCTCAAAACCTTCTTCATTTTTCTGGAGGAGTACCGCGGCAAGTGTATGTTCGGAGGTGAATGAGAAAATAAGAAAATCCTTTAGATAATCACGTTTTGCCAGTACAGGTGCCTCACTTATAACCTTCTTGATGCATGCAAATGATGCTTTGGCTTCTACTGTCCATTTCACTTCATTGTTCTTCTTCAGCATATATGTGATCAATTTCATGATTTCAGCAAAGTTTGGGATAAATCTCCTCAAAAAAATTAATTTTCCTAAGAATGAATGAATCTCTTTTACATTCCTAGGGATATTTATTGTGTCTATAGCTTCAACCCTCTTAGGATCAATTTTAATTCTGTCTTGAGACACAATATGGCCTAAGAGTTTACCTTCTTGCATGAAAAAGTGAGACTTTTTGGGGTTTAAAGACAGACCAAACCTGTGGCATTTCTCAAATGTCTGCTTGAGATGTATCAGATGATCTTCATCAGATTTAGAAAAAAGAGTTAGATCATGAAGATAAATAACCACAAATTTGTCCCTTTCGCCGATGAAAGCGATATCCATATCATGTTGGAAAGTAGCACCTACATTCATTAAACCAAAAGGAATCTTTTCATACATAAAAGTACCCCAAGGGGTGGTGAAGGCTATTTTTTCTTTATCATGTTCATTTAGAGCATTTTGATTGTACTCGGATAACCCGTCGATCATCGACATCCTATTTTCCCCAAATACCTTTTCTAAAACGTGATCCATTTTGGGTAGAGGGTAGTTTTCTTTGAGGGAGGACTTATTTAGATTTCTAAAATCAACACACAGTCTAATCTCCCCACTCTTCTTTCTGACCGGGACCAGGTTTGCTACCCAATCAGAGTATCTCAGTGGTACGATTATTTTTTCATCCAAGAGCTTTTTAACTTCTCTTTCGACCATGGGCAATAAAATAGGGTTGATTTGTCTAAGTTTTTGTCTAAAGGGTTTGACATAAGGCTTTAGGGGTATCTTTTGTTCGATCACAGTGGTGTCATAGGTTCTCAATTTTTTGTAAGACCAAGCGAAAACGTCTTTATACCGCCCGAGTAAGTCTTTATACTTTCTTTTTACCTCAGGAGGAAGATACTTTGATATTTTTACCATCATAGGCTCCTCTTTGGTCCCTATGTCGCAGTCTTCAACCTCTTCTGGTTGGGGTTGTAGAGTGGATTTTAAGGGCATATCATTCTGATCAAACAGTCTCTCCAGGGGGATTAGTCCCTTCGGAATTTGATTGTTCTTTAAAACCAACATGCGATGGTTATAAAAATTTTCTCAGAACTCCTGAGGCTCCTCTCCCTCTCTCATAATCCAAGTATGATCATTTTGGTCCTCCTGGTCAATGTGGGTTTCGGAGAAATCACCCACCATATCTAGGAACTTTATGATCTGTTTGTCATCCTCGAAAACTTGCCAGTGTTGTATGTTGTTTGGTATGGGTGGTCTGTGCCTTACCTTTATGTGGTAATTTAACTTGAAATCGGTGGGAGGTACGAAAGTTGAAGCTGCTTTGGCTAGTGAATCATCTTGCTGGTCTTCGGCCCGTCGGATGAAATGAACCTTTACCGATGAAAAGAAATTTTCCATAAGATCCTAGACGCAATTTCTGTAAGATCTCAATCTTTGGTGTTTGTCCTAGTATTGTCGATTTATCTGCTTCACTATCAACTTTGCATCTCCGTAAACTTCCAGGTTCTTTATGTTCAACTTTCTGGCAGCTTCCAACCCTAAGACTAAGGCTTCATACTCACATACGTTATTGGTGTAGTCTATATCCCACTGAAGCCTATAAGAGAAAGGGATAACAAATTCATTTTCAGGTGCCACAAAAAGTACTCCTGCACCTGCTCCTTCACATGATAGGGCACTGTCAAAAAACATTTTCCAAATCCCAGTGCTCCACATATTTTCGTATACCTTTCCTGATTCATTATTATCTAAGTAATTCTCTTTTGCACAGCTATTTACATCATCATCAAAATACATAATACAATTTAATTCTCTCTTAACGAAAGGATTGGCCTTGGATTGATCTAGCTCCATTCTAGAAATCTTATTCGATAACAACTTAATTATCCTAGCCATATCATCCATTTTGTCGTCTGTGGATCTATTAGACCCTGAGGGTCCCACTTGTTCCCTAAAACGTTTGTTTTCTCGGTTTCTTGTTTCTACCTTGGTTTTCAACTTGCTAGAAGCCATCATATTAGATTTGATTTCTACGACATCATCTTGCATTCGGGTTAGGGTAGCCCCTATCCTTCCCCTCAAAAGTAGTGCGAAATCGGGTTCAAAAGCTCCTACAAAGGTAACTTTTGTTGCAGGTTGGGACGGTTTCACTTCGACTGGGATCTTATTATATAACTTTTTAAACCTTTGAATGAATTCCATAACAGTTTCCAAATTCTTTTTCTTTAAAGACCCGAACTCAGTCAAATAATATAAATGGTCTTTCCTTTCACCCTATTGTCTAAGAAAAGAGTCTTCTAAGGCATCATAGGATAATATCGAACCTGCGGGTAGACTTCGAACCCAGGTTCGTACTTGTCCTTCGAAAGTTTGAACGAACAATCTTGAATATATGTCTTCGTGATCGAGACCTAGGATATCTGCGAACTGGTCAAAGAAATTTATATGTTCAGCCGCGTTCAAGTTCCCTTTCCCTGTAAATTTGGGTAAGTTTTTTATGTAGTTTTCAGGAAGGTCATTAAGAGGGACAGGCAGGACCAAAGGCACATATCTCATAGCTACTTTAGCGAAAACTCTGGGAGGCGGGGGAGGCCCTTGGTATCCCACTCCTCCTCTTGAAGCCACTCCACCTTCCCCTCCTAAAACCCCTCCACCTCCTCCTCTGGTGGCCGCCATCAGTACTACCGGATAGGAAAAATTTGTGTTATATAGAGGGTTTTGGAAGACTAAAAGCGAATTTCTAGCTTCTTCGAGAGACGAGAAAACCAAAGAAGGGTGAAAAGAAATGCGAGGACTTGTCTCCTTGGATTTGCAAGAGATGTAATCAGGGGAACCCGTGGGTGTGGAATTTGAGTATATGGTATACTCTTCGATACTTGGTGAGGTCGTGAAATCTAACTGAAGAGTCGGCGGGATATCGCTCTCTGATAAATTCACTGCGGGATTTTTACCTTTGTGTATGCCAAAGGTTGTCGGATTGATTTCTCTTTTAACCTCAGAGAGATTTAATGTTGGGTTGATGATTCCAGGGAGGGAATTGTGTGAAGTTTAAGGTTCAAAGGAACTCTTGGTATTGGGTTGTGGGTACTTAAGCTGGTAGACTGCAGTGGTTGGCTTAAGGGAACCTCTAGTTTTCAATAT
>JZKD02S0177478.1:249945-266359 GCA_000966675.3 Picea glauca
TCTCTGTACATTTATTTATTATATTTCTCCTCTCATTTCATGCCAAAAATAATACAGATCACCAGTTGTAGAGTTACATTTTAGTTGTTATGCATAGAAGACTAGTAGTTAATGATGTGCTTCTCCACAATCCACAAGAATCACCTCAAAACCATGCTCAAGAGTTAATTTTAGTGTGGTATCTCATGAAAAGGTTGTATACCAAGTAAGATAGTTGATTATAAGGGTAGGTTTCGGCTAACAAACCCAATGAAAACCACATATTTCAAAAATAATGAGGACAAGAGAGAAAATTAGTAATGGAAAAACATGAGGGTAAGGTATGTCCTTAATCAAGCAGGAATAACCACATGCTATCATATGGAAATTAATAGTACAAAGCATAGGAAGTTCAATCTCCAAGGAGAAACATTATATGTTGGTGTAAATCACTAGTACAGGAGATTGAGGTGGGGTTCAAATGATTAGTGTTGGCACAGGGGCAGACCCAGGGTTCAACGCTACAACAACGCACCAACAAAACCCTAACTATCGGTCCTTTCGGCAACACCTTCGAAGCAGATGAAGTCTCACTCGAGGTAGAGGCAGGGTCGGTTGCAGGACTCAAGTGTCTACAACCTAGCCGGGACACAGATATGTGATCACAATGCTTAACAAATCACTTAGCAATTAACATTCATTAGTCTTTAACCCTTATTCACATCGCAGGTAAAACACTAATTACATAACAGCACAGTATTCAACAGGATCTAACACATTCAAGCACTTAGCACATCGAAATAGATCAGATCTAGCATTCATTCATGACATTAAGCACTAAGCTACTACATCATATGCATCTAACATATATAAGATTACAACACTTAGCATAAACCACATCAACACATGAACAACATAGCACAAAGCACCATAACATAGGATATACGTGGTTCACCCCCAGCATGGGGCTATGTCCACCAACTCTTCGTCGTCTTTATTATATTTTGTTAATCTCCTTACATGCACAGAGCATCAAAACCAACTCTGCATAGGATAGGAGATCTGCACGCACTTCACCAGATCCTCCTTCCCTGAGTCAGGTCACAGCACAAATCCCTACATAGTCTAGGCACAAAGCCTCTTACAATAACTTGCACTTAGCTCTACAAGTCTTAACACACAATATGCACAAAGCCAACATTAAAACTAATCCACCAGCTTACAACTGACTCTTTCTTACATTGCCTAGCTACTTATTTATACTTTACAAAAGGGGCCTAAACATGGGTAAGACCCATGGGCCGACATCCCATACCCGTTACATAAACCCTAAACCGAAAAAGTCTACAAAAGGTGGCGAGATCTCGCGATCTCCGCTTCGCCTGGTGCTCCATCTTCTACCAGCTTGTTGAAGTCCCAAAATTGGTCAAACATGACCAACATTTCCACAAAACCTGGTCAAGGGCCAACATGCCCCCAACACTCACCTATGACTCATCCTGAGTCACTCTGATATGGGTACCTCTACCTCAAAGGCCTCAACCTGTTGCTTCGCCAGAGCCTCCTTCTCGACAAACTCTTGAATAAATTTCTCATTCATCGGTCCTTCCAAGCGTTGTTCCACCGTGGTGACCACTTGTTCTAACTGTGCTCCTTATCCTTCAATCTCCTCAAAAAGTGTGTAAGCTTCATCCTGCACTGGCTGGAGTCTATGGGTCACTTCCATGACTTTACTCTGGATGGCATGGACCTGTTGGTGAATCGTGCGCTGTTCCTGGGACCTTTTCATCCTCTCGGCCGTTGAGAGTGGCTTCAACTGTGATTGCACTATTGCTACCTGTTGCTTCGCTTCCTGGAGCTGTGACTCCAGTGTCCTTAGTTCTGGGTCTTCTGCAAGGTGCTCATAGGTCTGCGCACTTCGACTACTGAGTTTCTTGAATTCCAAGGCCAATTCCCTGATTCTTTTGACTGCACTCCTGGAAGTTTCTTCTCTCTGATCTCACACTTCCTGCGGAGTGCTTGGCACAGCTTGCAATTCCAGTTCTGCCACTCGTTCTTGGAGCTGTTGAATGGCTTCAACGAACTTCCCCACCTGGCTCTCAGTTGTTTCTTCTTCCATCTGTGCTAGGCCCGTCATAGATAAAAGTTCTTTGGTGGTTGCTTATTTAAATCCCATCTTCTCTATGAGCAGTACTTCTTTCTCCTTCTGGATCTGCGCTCTATTTTCTGCAAACTTCACCTGGAGGTCATATTTTTCTTGTTGTGCAACCCAATGTTTCTCTATGGCTTCCTCTTTTGCTTTCTTCGGGGCCTTTGTGGCATGTTCTTTTTCCTCCTAGACACGATGAAGGCGAGCTTCTGTCGCATCTGTTATTCTGCATAGCTCAGCAGGCTCATCTCCCAACTCTACTCCTTCTGATGGTGGTCGCGCAGTAGACACTGCGTGACTCAAATAGAGAGCCTGTTGTACTCCTTTAAGCTCTTCTTCAATCCTGTCAAACATTGTTTTCTGTTTGGCTTCGCTTCTCTACAAGATATCCTCTGAGGTGTCTGACACAGTGGCAATGATAAGGTCGATGTCATCCACTGTTAGAACAGTATGAAATGGCGGTTTATTTTCTTTTGAATTCTTCCGTGATGAAGGTTTCTTTGGGGAAACCTTTCTTTTATTGGATGTCTCTGTCTCTTCGAGGGGATATTTAGGTGGTGTTACTTTGCCCTACTTTTGCTTGTGTTCTTCCCCTTCCTTCTCTTCTTTGTCTACTTCGTCACCTCCTCCTCCTCCAGGTGAATTAGGTGCAGTTTCCTCCGATGCGTTGTTCAGTTCCTGCACCTCTTCCTTCTTTTTATTCTTGCTACTGTTGGGTGCATCGTATTCTTCTCGGGTGACGACATGGCTTCCGATGAGGTCGAGGTTGGACAGTTATGTGTGGTCGACTAGTACCAGGAATTCTTCAGGCCACTTCTTGGTGATTTATTCCATATATTCCTCAATGAGTTTGTAATAGGACTGGCGCTCTTCTTTATGTTCATCTCTACGTGCAATGATATATATAAAATGTCTATCTGCATAGAGCTTCATGAATGGCCTGAACCGATGCATCGTATTCAGTGTCATGCGAGGGAAGGATTCAATAGCCCTCTTTAGCTGCAGATAATAGGTGTGGAACACCACGTTTGACTTCCATTTCTTTGCCATGTCGCTCGAGTACCATAGCGTAGTGAACTTCACAGCTAGTGGTTTGGACGACTCAATTTCAAGGAAGGTCGCTCCTTCCGGCATCTTCCAAGCAATGAAGGCGATGAGAATCAACAACCAAATGAAATGAAAATCATATCCCTGATCCTGAGCTTCGCGACAGCCTTGCTCTAACTGGTTAACAAGATAGCTTTCCCTATTCATTTGCATCCCTTCAACGCATTTACCTGTGAGGTTGACGACAAACCCCGTGACCTGCGTTGGCCTATTCTCTCTGATGAGCTTACCAGCGATCAACTGGAAACCTAGGTGCACTGTGCCATTCTAGATGGAGGCTACCTTATAGCCCTACTTCCCCTTCTCCACATCGCCATAGGTGTCTTTTATTTTCTGTGTGAGGGCGGGATCTACAGCCTTCCTGTGGGTCTGGTCCTTGCATTCTTAATCTGGTGATCTAGTGGATCAACATCGGATCTATTGCGATGCGCCTATCAAACCATAGGTAACCACCATGGAAGCACGACAGCAGAATCTTAACGCACGCGTTAACCTCCTGATGTCTTCCGAAGTGTGGTAACTTCATCACATTGAGGATCATGGACCTTGCGATGTCCATGGTCCATGGCTGGGGGATTATCTTCGACTTCTTCCCCTTTGTCTTCATCAAATACTTGTATGGTGTGATCATGCCATAGTTCTTGCGATCTCCCAAGTTATAGTTGTTGATATTCAATATCAAAATCCTCTCCAACTACGGTTTGACTATGTGTATCCCCTTTGGGAGGTACATAGTAATCAATGTGTAGTCGAAGTCCCTCGAGACGCTATCATGACTCACCGCGCCGGCCAGAGGCGAGATGTAGTCGGGAAAGATTGATGGGATGAGCTTCGCATTCGCCAAGTCATCACGATGCTAGCTATGTTTCTTAGCAGCGGGTCAGCTAGACCGATGTTGTGCAGTCGATGGGGATGCTTCCAATCCTCGCGTTGATGAAGCTTGTACGCCTGCGAACATCACCTTCTCATCCACGAGGTCTATTAGTATTTCTTCGATGGAATTTTATACTGTGTTAATGTCGTCTGACATGGATGCTCGAGATCAGATATCTCAGGTCGGTGACCAAACATTAAAGGTAATAGAATGGGTCGTGAGGTCTCAATAAGCACAGCGGGGTAATAGTCAGCTCTCTGTGGTCTCGAATAATCATTGTTTGCAAAAGAGTCCGCAGTAAGACGTTCGAAGGGTTAAATAGAAAACATTGTAACAGATCCCTCCAATGGGTAGGAATGCCTCAATCCATGTAGTTCCATCCATTATGGCACGGTCCCAATGGTCTAATGGCAAACGTTCCAGCAATAACTTCGTTTCTAGCCGTTCTGGAGCGTCTTTCTAATGGTCAGGACACCTCCAATGGTCATACTTCTCCGCTGTGGCAAAGTGCCAATCTGCGTTTTTCTGCTATTCCGACAAGGTTCAAGTTATGTAAACCTTCCTTCGCGAAGTCCTTTCTGGAACCTCCTGCAATTTTTCTAGCTTTACTCTCTTCTTACTGAGTTTTCTGGATTTCTTTATTGTGATCTACGTTTCTGGATTCCTTTTTCCATTCTTGTTCTTATCTCCTCTTGGCATAGTAACTTCACACTGCTGAGGATCTTTCACAAGGTTCAAGGGTAATACTTCTTCTCGTTTTGGAGTAGGTGTTCTACTTTCCTGTATGGATAGGTTCTTCAAATATTCATGCGTTCCTTCAACTTCAATAGCCCAATCTCTAGCCCTAAGTTGCTTCGACTTGTCCTCTTGTTCTTCTATTAAGCGCGCTATTCTCCTAGCCATGAAATCCCTTAACTCTTTCTTTTTCTATTCTATAGCTTCCTCTTCTTCTTTCCTTTGGATCTGATCTTTCTCAATCCAAGTCTTTCCTAACAAAAGTGAAAAATATACGTTGTTCTCAACAAACTTAATGACCTCAAATTCTTTTTTTGTCGATGCTCCATGAGAAATCATAGGTACATGGGAAATTCTTCCACATAGTGTTATCATATTTCCTTTAAACAATCCTATTCCTCCCAATGAAGGAACCATAACAGGTTTTCCTAAAATTTCCCAAGTACTTTCTATCATAATGTTCACCTGTGTTTCTGCATCCAATACACAGTCTATGTCGAAGTCTCCTATTCTTGTTTCTATGCACTCTTTCTCTCTTAAGATCTCTGATAAATTAATGTTTGTGTGATCATTCAGTGTTTTTTTCATCTTGAATAATATAGCCTCTGATTCTTTCTAGTTCTTTAGCATATTCTTAGTCTCTTGGCCTTCCTCATGGTTTTCTTGTCTCATGTTCATCTTTTCAACTTTAGCAATCATTCTAGAGAAATCCAAAACTTCATGTCCAATAGCTTTACAACAAAGGCAAATAGGACTTCTATCAGGGCATTCCTTAGCAAGATGTCTCGGTCTTCTGCAACTATAACAAAGAGTTAATCCTCTCTTTCTCTTGAATGATCCCCAACCTTTCATGTATTGCGCACGGGGATCACAGTGGTGGACCTGCAAAAAAATCTTTCTAGGATCCTGCATCCACTTGTTATTCCAACAATTATTTCTATGCATAGGAATAACATATCTTTCACTATTTCTATCAGATCTATTCATATCAGATCTTCTTTCTTCTAGTTGTGCCCTATTTTTTAGACTAGGACCAAATCTGTTAAACATACCTAGATCCATTCTTTTGAAACATAAATTTCCACCTATCTTACCTCTATCAGAGCACAAAGATTTAATATATTACCTCTTTTCTTCAGATCGGGCTTCTCTTCTTAGCAAAGAGCTTCACAAGTCTAGTAGAGTATTGCGCACTAGGGCAACAGATCTACGCACAAAGATTTCTCTTTTCTTCAATTCCCAACAATAACACTTTCAGGTCCCGACAACGGAACCATTTGTTATCATGGGGGCATACCCATGGTTCAACGCTACAACAATGCACCAACAAAACCCTAACTATCGGCCCTTTCAAAAACACCTGTGAAGCAGATGAAGTCTCACTCGAGGTAGAGGCAGGGGGGGTTGTAGGACTCAAGTGTCTACAACCTAGCTGGGACACAGATCTGTGATCACAATGCTTAACAGAGAACTTAGAAATTAACATTCATTAGTCTTTAACCCTTATTCACATCGCAGGTAAAACCCTAATTACAGAACAACACGGTATTCAATAGGATCTAACACATTCAAGCACTTAGCACATAGAAATAGATCAGATTTAGCATTCATTCATGACATTAAGCACTAAGATACTACATCATATGCATCTAACATGTATAAGATTACAACACTTAGCATAAACCACATCAACACATGAACACCATAGCACAAAGCACCATAACACAGGATATACGTGGTTCACCCCCAGCATGGGGCTACATCCACCAACTCTTCATCTTCTTTATTATCTTCTATCAATCTCCTTACATGCACAGAGCATGAAAACCAACTCCGCATAGGACAGGATATTTGCACGCACTTCACCAGATCCTCCTTCCCTAAGTCAAGTCACAGCATAAAGCCCTACATAGCCTATGCACAAAGCCTCTTACAATAACTTGCACTTAGCTCTGCAAGTCTTAACACATTGTATGCACAAAGCCAACATTAGCACTAAGCCATTAACTTACAACTAACTCTTTCTTAAATCACCTAGATACCTATTTATACTTTACAAAAGGGGCCTAAACATGGGTAAGACCCATGGGCCGACATCCCATACCCATTACATAAACCTTAAACCCAAAAAGTCTACAAAAGGTGGTGAGATCCCATGATATCTACTTCGCCTAGTGCTCCATCTTCGACTAGCCTGTCGAAGTCCCAAAATTGGTCAAACATGACCAGTGTTTCCACAAAACCTAGTCAAGGGCCAATAATTGGCCGAGACAGGAGATTAGGGTGGGGTTCAAAAGATTGGCAAAGACAAGAAAACAAATTATGAAGAAGAGTATATCCCCATGAAATGTTTTGCAAGTAGTGTGTTGAATGCATGGGTTCCAAGGCCAAGTATTATACCATGCACACTATTGATGCTAAAAATAATCCATAGATCAAGTTCCAACAAACATACCCATCCAATGAAAAACAAAGTGTTAGGACTAATAAATGAGTGTGCAATGTTAAATCATTGTGTGATTTGGTGGTATTCTTCCAGATTCATCGCAACAGTTTACAAATTGACGTTTCATACCAAAACAATGTGGTCCATCATCAGGAAAAGATGTGAAGAAAATATGATCAATAATAGGTTATTTATATGAAAAAATGGGTTTAAGTTTTATTAGAGAGTCGACTCATTATATAATGGAATTGGAAAACCTAAAATATTTCAACATTATTACCTAGACTTAATTCTAGTGGACAAGGTTGGGATCTAATTCTGACTAATCTTCCAACCATCATCTCTATTTAGGTTAGGTTGTTTTTCAATTTCGATGGATTCCCTAAATTTCCTATTATTATNTGCTATCATATGGAAATTAATAGTACAAAGCATAGGAAGTTCAATCTCCAAGGAGAAACATTATATGTTGGTGTAAATCACTAGTACAGGAGATTGAGGTGGGGTTCAAATGATTGGTGTTGGCACAGGGGTAGACCCAGGGTTCAACGCTACAACAACGCACCAACAAAACCCTAAATATCGGTCCTTTCGGCAACACCTTCGAAGCAGATGAAGTCTCACCCGAGGTAGAGGCAGGGTCGGTTGCAGGACTCAAGTGTCTACAACCTAGCTGGGACACAGATATGTGATCACAATGCTTAACAAATCACTTGGCAATTAACATTCATTAGTCTTTAACCCTTATTCACATCGCAAGTAAAACCCTAATTACATAAAAGAACAGTATTCAACAGGATCTAACACATTCAAGCACTTAGCACATAGAAATAGATCAGATCTAGCATTCATTCATGACATTAAGCACTAAGCTACTACATCATATGCATCTAACATATATAAGATTACAACACTTAGCATAAACCACATCAACACATGAAAAACATAGCACAAAGCACCATAACATAGGATATACGTGGTTCACCCCCAGCGTGGGGCTATGTCCACCAACTCTTCGTCGTCTTTATTATATTCTGTTAATATCCTTACATGCACAGAGCATCAAAACCAACTCTGCATAGGATAGGAGATCTGCACGCACTTCACCAGATCCTCCTTCCCTAAGTCAGGTCACAGCACAAATCCCTACATAGTCTACGCACAAAGCCTCTTACAATAACTTGCACTTAGCTCTACAAGTCTTAACACACAATATGCACAAAGCCAACATTAAAACTAATCCATCGGCTTACAACTGACTCTTTCTTACATTTCCTAGCTACTTATTTATACTTTACAAAAGGGGCCTAAACATGGGTAAGACCCATGGGCCGACATCCCATACCCGTTACATAAACCCTAAACCGAAAAAGTCTACAAAAAGTGGCGAGATCCCGCGATCTTCGCTTCGCCTGGTGCTCCATCTTCGACCAGCTTGTTGAAGTCCCAAAATTGGTCAAACATGACCAGCATTTCCACAAAACCTGGTCAAGGGCCAACATGCCCCCAACACTCACCTATGACTCGTCCTAAGTCACTCTGATATGGGTAACTCTACCTCAAAGGCCTCAACCTGTTGCTTCGCCAGAGCCTCCTTCTCGACAAACTCTTGAATAAATTTCTCATTCACCGATCCTTCCAAGCGTTGTTCCACCGTGGTGACCACTTGTTCTAGCTTTGCTCCTTATCCTTCAATCTCCTCAAAAAGTGTGTAAGCTTCATCCTGCACTGGTTGGAGTCTATGGGTCACTTCCATGACTTTACTCTGGATGGCATGGACCTGTTGGTGAATCGTGCGCTGTTCCTAGGACCTTTTCATCCTCTCGGCCATTGAGAGTGGCTTCAACTGTGATTGCACTATTGCTGCCTGTTGCTTCGCTTCCTGGAGCTGTGACTCCAGTGTCCTTAGTTCTGGGTCTTCTGCAAGGTGCTCATAGGTCTGCGCACTTCGACTACTGAGTTGCTTGAATTCCAAGGCCAATGCCTTGATTCTTTTGACTGCACTCCTGGAAGTTTCTTCTCTTTGATCTCGCACTTCCTGTGGAGTGCTTGGCACAGCTTGCAATTCCAGTTCTGCCACTCGTTCTTGGAGCTGTTGAATGGCTTCAGCGAACTTCCCCACCTGGCTCTCAGTTGTTTCTTCTTCCATCTGTGCTAGGCCCGTCATAGAGCGAAGTTCTTTGGTGGTTGCTTATTTAACTCCCATCTGCTCTATGAGCAATACTTCTTTCTCCTTCTGGATCTGTGCTCTATCTTCCGCAAACTTCACCTGGAAGTCATATTTTTCTTGTTGTGCAACCCAATGTTGCTCTAAGGCTTCCTCTTTTTCTTGCTTCGGGGCCTCTGTGGCATGTTCTTTTTCCTCCTAGACACGACGAAGGCGAGCTTCTGTCGCATCTGCTATTCTGCATAGCTCAGCAAGCTCATCTCCCAACTCTACTCCTTCTGATGGTGGTGGCGCAATAGACACTGCGTGACTCGAATAGAGAGCTTGTTGTACTCCTTTAATCTCTTCTTCAATCCTGTCAAACATTGTTTCCTGTTTGGCTTCGCTTCTCTACAAGATATCCTCTAAGGTGTCTGAGACAGTGGCAATGATAAGGTCGATGTCATCCACGGTTAGAATAGTATGAAATGGCAGTTTATTTTCTTTTGGCTTCTTCCATGATGAAGGTTTCTTTGGGGAAACCTTTCTTTTATTGGATGTCTCTGTCTCTTCGAGGGGATATTTAGGTGGTGTTACTTCGCCCTGCTTTTTCTTGTCTTCTTCCCCTTCCTTCTCTTCTTTGTCTACTTCGTCACCTCCTCCTCCTCCAGGTGAATTAGGCGCAGTTTCCTCCGATGCGTTGTTCAGTTCCTGCACCTCTTCCTTCTTTTTCTTCTTGCTACTGTTGGGTGAATCATATTCTTCTCGGGTGATGACATGGCTTCTGATGAGGTCGAGGTTGGACAGTTATGTGTGGTTGACTAGTACCAGGAATTCTTCAGGCCACTTCTTGGTGATTTATTCCATATATTCCTCAATGAGTTTGTAATAGGACTGGAGCTCTTCTTTATGTTCATCTCTACGTGCAATGATATATATAAAATGTCTATCTGCATAGAACTTCATGAATGGCTTGAAACGATGCATCGTATTCAGTGTCATGCAAGGGAAGGATTCAATAGCCCTCTTTAGCTGCAGATAATAGGTGTGGAACACCACGTTTGACTGCCATTTCTTTGCCATGTCGCTCGAGTACCATAGCGTAGTGAACTTCACAGCTAGTGGTTCGGACGACTCAATTTCAAGGAAGGTCGCTCCTTCCGGCATCTTCCAAGCAATGAAGGCAATGAGAATCAGCAACCAAATGAAATGAAAATCATAGCCCTGATCCTGAGCTTCGTGACAGTCTTGCTCTAACTGGTTGACAAGATATATTTCCCTATTCATTTGCATCCCTTCAACGCATTTACCTGTGAGGTTGACGACAAACACCGTGACCTGTGTTGGCCTATTCTCTCTGATGAGCTTACCAGCGATCAACTGGAAACCTAGGTGCACTGTGCCATTCTAGATGGAGGCTACCTTATAGCCCTACTTCCCCTTCTCCACATCGCCATAGGTGTTATTTATTTTCTGTGCGGGGGCACGATCTACAGCCTTCCTATGGGTCTAGTCCTTGCATTCTTAATATGGTGATCTAGTGGATCAACGTCGGATCTACTGTGATGCGCCTATCAAACCATAGGTAACCACCATGGAAGCACGACAACAAAATCTTAACGCACGCGTTAACCTCCTGATGTCTTCCGAAGTGTGGTAACTTCATCACATTGAGGATCATGGACCTCATGATGTCCATGGTCCATGGCTGGGGGATTATCTTCGACTTCTTCCCCTTTGTCTTCATCAAATACTTGTATCGTGTGATCATGCCATAGTTCTTGCGATCTCCCAAGTTATAGTTGTTGATCTTCAATATCAAAATCCTCTCCGACTACAGTTTGACTATGTGTATCCCCTTTGGGAGGTACATAGTAATCAATGTGTAGTCGAAGTCCCTCAAGATGCTATCATGACTCACCGCACCGGCCAGAGGCGGGATGTAGTCGGGCAAGATTGATGGGATGAGCTTCGCATTCACCAAGTCATCACAATGCTTGCTATGTTTCTTAGCAGCGGGTCAGCTAGACCGATGTTGCGCAGTCGATGGGGATGATTCCAATCCTCGCGTTGATGAAGCTTGTATGCCTGCAAACATCACCTTCTCAGCCACGAGGTCTATTAGGATTTCTTCGATGGAATTTTCTACTGTGCTAATGTCGTCTGACATGCACGCTCGAGATCAGATATCTCAGGTCGATGACCAAACACTAAAGGTAATAGAATGGGTGGTGAGGTCTCAATAAGCACAGCGCGGTAATAGTCAGCTCTCGGTGGGCTCGAATAATCATTGTTTGCAAAAGAGTCCGCAGTAAGACGTTCGAAGGGTTAAATAGAAAACATTGTAACAAATCCCTCCAACGGGTAGGAACGCCTCAATCCATGCAGTTCCATCCATTATGGCACGGTCCCAATGGTCTAGTGGCAAACGTTCCAGCAATAACTTTGTTTCTAGCCGTTCTGGAGCATCTTTCTAATGGTCAGGACACCTCCAATGGTCATATTTCTCCGCTGTGGCAAAGTGCCAATCTGCATTTTTCTGCTATTCCGGCAAGGTTCGAGTTATGTAAACCTTCCTTCGGCGAAGTCCTTTCTGGAACCTCTTGCAATTTTTCTAGCTTTACTCTCTTCTTACTGAGTTTTCTGGATTTCTTTATTGTGATCTACGTTTCTGGATTCCTTTTTCCATTCTTGTTCTTATCTCCTCTTGGCATAGTAACTTCGCACTGCTGAGGATCTTTCACAAGGTTCAAGGGTAATACTTCTTCTCGTTTTGGAGTAGGTGTTCTACTTTCTTGTATGGATAGGTTCTTCAAATCTTCATGCGTTCCTTCAACTTCAATAGCCCGATCTGTAGCCCTAAGTTGCTTTGACTTGTCCTCTTGTTCTTCTATTAAGCGCGCTATTATCCTAGCCATGAAATCCCTTAACTCTTTCTTTTTCTATTCTATAGCTTCCTCTTCTTCTTTCCTTTGGATCCGATCTTTCTCAATCCAAGTCTTTCCTAACAAAAGTGAAAAAGATACGTTGTTCTCAACAAACTTAATGACCTCAAATTCTTTTTTTGTCGATGCTCCATGAGAAATCATAGGTACATGGGCAAGTCTTCCACATAGTGTTATCATATTTCCTTTAAACAATCCTATTCCTCCCAATGAAGGAACCATAACAGGTTTTCCTAAAATTTCCCAAGTACTTTCTATCATAATGTTCACCTGTGTTTCTGCATCCAATACACAATCTATGTCGAAGTCTCTTATTCTTGTTTCTATGCACTCTTTCTCTCTTAAGATCTCTGATAAATTAATGTTTGTGTGATCATTTAGTGTTTTTTTCATCTTGAATAATATAGCCTCTGATTCTTTCTAGTTCTTTAGCATATTCTTAGTCTCTTGGCCTTCCTCATGGTTTTCTTGTCTCATGTTCATCTTTTCAACTTTAGCAATCATTCTAGAGAAATCCAAAACTTCATGTCCAATAGCTTTACAACAAAGGCAAATAGGACTTCTATCAGGGCATTCCTTAGCAAGATGTCTCGGTCTTCTGCAACTATAACAAAGAGTTAATCCTCTCTTTCTCTTGAATGATCCCCAACCTTTCATGTACTGCGCACAGGGATCACAGTGGTGGACCTGCAAAAAATTCTTTCTAGGATCTTGCATCCACTTGTTATTCCAACAATTATTTCTATGCATAGGAATAACATATCTTTCACTATTTCTATCAGATATATTCATATCATATCTTCTTTCTTCTAGTTGTGCTCTAGTTTTTAGACTAGGACCAAATCTTTTAAACATACCTAGATCCATTCTTTTGAAACATAAATTTCCACTTATCTTACCTCTATCAGAGCACAAAGCTTTAATATATTACCTCTTTTCTTCAGATCGGGTGTCTCTTCTTAGCAAAGAGCTTCACAAGTCTAGTAGAGTATTGCGCACTAGGGCAACAGATCTACGCACAAAGATTGCTCTTTTCTTCAATTCCCAGCAATCACACTTTCAGGTCCCGACAATGGAACCATTTGTTATCATGGGGGCACACCCATGGTTCAACGCTACAACAATGCACCAACAAAACCCTAACTATCGGCCCTTTCAAAAACACCTGCGAAGCAGATGAAGTCTCACTCGAGGTAGAGGCAGGGGGGGTTGTAGGACTCAAGTGTCTACAACCTAGCTGGGACACAGATCTGTGATCACAATGCTTAACAGAGAACTTAGAAATTAACATTCATTAGTCTTTAACCCTTATTCACATCGCAGGTAAAACCCTAATTACAGAACAACACGGTATTCAATAGGATCTAACACATTCAAGCACTTAGCACATATAAATAGATCAGATTTAGCATTCATTCATGACATTAAGCACTAAGCTACTACATCAGATGCATCTAACATGTATAAGATTACAACACTTAGCATAAACCACATCAACACATGAACACCATAGCACAAATCACCATAACACAGGATATACGTGGTTCACCCCCAGCATGGGGCTACATCCACCAACTCTTCATCTTCTTTATTATCTTTTGTCAATCTCCTTACATGCACAGAGCATGAAAACCAACTCCGCATAGGACAGGATATTTGCACGCACTTCACCAGATCCTCCTTCCCTAAGTCAAGTCACAGCATAAAGCCCTACATAGCCTGCGCGCAAAGCCTCTTACAATAACTTGCACTTAGCTCTGCAAGTCTTAACACATAGTATGCACAAAGCCAACATTAGCACTAAGCCATTAACTTACAACTAACTCTTTCTTAAATCACCTAGCTACTTATTTATACTTTACAAAAGGGGACTAAACATGGGTAAGACCCATGGGCCGACATCCCATACCCGTTACATAAACCTTAAACCCAAAAAGTCTACAAAAGGTGGTGAGATCCTGCGATATCTGCTTCGCTTGGCGCTCCATCTTCGACCAGCCTGTCGAAGTCCCAAAATTGGTCAAACATGACCAGTGTTTCCACAAAACCTAGTCAAGGGCCAACAATTGGCCAAGACAGGAGATCAGGGTGGGGCTCAAAAGATTAGCAAAGACAAGAAAACAAATTATGAAGAAGAGTACATCCCCATGAAATGTTTTGCAAGTAGTGTGTTGAATGCATGGGTTCCAAGGCCAAGTATTATACCATGCACACTATTGATGCTAAAAATAATCCATAGATCAAGTTCCAACAAACATACCCATCCAATGAAAAACAAAGTGTTGGGACTAATAAATGAGTGTTCAATGTTAAATCATTGTGTGATTTGGTGGTATTCTTCCAGATTCATCGCAACAGTTTACAAATTGACGTTTCATACCAAAACAATGTGGTCCATCATCAGGAAAAGATGTGAAGANTAGCCCTGCTTCCCCTTCTCCACATCGCCATAGGTGTCTTTTATTTTCTGTGCGAGGGCATGATCTATAGCCTTCATGTCGGTATGGTCCTTGCATTCTTAATTCGGTGATCCGGTGGATCAGCGTCAGATCTACTATGATGCGCCTATCTAACCATAGGTAACCACCATGGAAGCACGACAATAGAATCTTAACGCACGTGTTAACCTCCTGATGTCTTCCGAAGTGTGGTAACTTCATCACATTGAGGATCGTGGACCTCGCGATGTCCATGGTCCATGGCTGGGGGATTATCTTCGACTTCTTCCCCTTTGTCTTCATTAAATACTTGTATGGTGTGATCATGCCATAGTTCTTGCGATCTCCCAAGTTATAGTCGTTGATCTTCAACATCAAAATCCTCTCCGACTGCGGTTTGACTATGCGTATCCCCTTTGGGAGGTACATAGTAATCAATGTGTAGTTGAAGTCCCTTGAGACACTGTCACGACTCACCACGTCGGCCAGAGGCGGGATGTAGTCGAGACAGATTGATGGGATGAGCTTTGCATTCGCCAAATCATCATGATTCTTGCTATGTTTCTTAGTAGCGGGTCGGCTAGACCGATGTTGCGCAGTCGATAGGGATGCTTCCAATCCTCGCGTTGATGAAGCTTGTATGCCTGTGAACATCACCTTCTCAGCCATGAGGTCTATTAGGATTTCTTCGATGGAATTTTCTACTGTGCTAATGTTGTCTGACATGCACGCTCGAGATTAGATATCTCAGGTTGGTGACCAAACACTAAAGGTAATAGAATGGGTGGTGAGGTCTCAATAAGCACAGCGCGGTAATAGTCAGCTCTCTGTGGGCTCGAATAATCATTGTTTGCAAAAGAGTCCATAGTAAGACGTTCGAAGGGTTAAATAGAAAACATTGTAATAGATCCCTCCAATGGGTAGGAACGCCTCAATCCATGCAGTTCCATCCATTATGGCACGATCCCAATGGTCTAGTGGCAAACATTCCAGCAA
Source organism: Picea glauca (assembly GCA_000966675.3). Classification (NCBI taxonomy): domain Eukaryota; kingdom Viridiplantae; phylum Streptophyta; class Pinopsida; order Pinales; family Pinaceae; genus Picea; species Picea glauca. The sequence goes on from JZKD02S0177478.1 coordinate 265,761, forward strand.
TAACTCCGTTTCTAGCCATTCTGGAGCGTCTTTCTAATGGTCAGGACACCTCCAATGGTCATACTTCTCCGCCGTGGCGAAGTGCCAATCTGCATTTTTCTGCTATTCCGACAAGGTTCGAGTTCTGTAAACCTTCCTTCGGCGAAGTCCTTTCTGGAACCTCCTGCAATTTTTCTAGCTTTACTCTCTTCTTACTGAGTTTTCTGGATTTCTTTATTGTGATCTACGTTTCTGGATTCCTTTTTCCATTCTTGTTCTTATCTCCTCTTGGCATAGTAACTTCGTACTGCTGAGGATGTTTCACAAGGTTCAAGGGTTATACTTCTTCTCGTTTTGGAGTAGGTGTTCTATTTTCCTGTATGGATAGGTTCTTCAAATCTTCATGCGTTCCTTCAACTTCAATAGCCCGATCTCTAGCCCTAAGTTGCTTCGACTTGTCCTCATCTTCTTCTATTAAGCGTTCTATTCTCCTAGCCATGAAATTCCTTAACTCTTTCTTTTTCTATTCTATAGCTTCCTCTTCTTCTTTCCTTTGGATCCGATCTTTCTCAATCCAAGTCTTTCCTAACAAAAGTGAAAAAGGAACGTTGTTCTCAACA
>JZKD02S0177478.1:266369-279386 GCA_000966675.3 Picea glauca
TTAGAAAATGGTCTTGAGGGACTTGTTCACGAACTCTACTTGTCCATTTTATTGGGGGTAGTAAGGGGAAGAATGACAATGTCTAAACCCCAATTTTGATGCTAATTCTTTCATCGTTTCATTATGAAAGTGGCTGCCATGATCAGTGAAAATCTCACTCAGGATTCCAAACCTGGATATAATTTTATTGAATATGAAGAAGGAAACAGTATTACCATCATATCTAACTCTAGGCATGGCCTCATCCATCTTAGTAAGGTATTCTATGACCAATATAATATGTTGATTCCCCCCAGCCGAATTTGGGTTGCAATCCACAAAATCCACCCCCCACTTGGTGAAGGGACCGACGGTAACGACTGGATGGAGAGGGGATGGATGCGAGCACATTTTTCGAGTGAACACCTGGCAAGGGTGACACTTCTTAACCTCTTCGACGCAATATTTAAAAACAGACGACCAAAACTAATCGGCTCACAAAATTTTCTGGGTTGTCACAAGCCCTGATAGATGACCACCACAAGCCCCACTGTGGTAGTCATTTAGAATAGACTCATCTTCTTCGTGATTCAAACAACGATGCAAGATATTGTCTAATCCTCAGTGATATATAGTGTTGTCGATGATAAGGCAATTCTTAGCTTGGTATCGTATATGTCGTTGGTCATCTCGCATGAGATGTTGAGGGAACTTCAAAGTTTGAAGATAGAAAAAAGTATCTCCATACCAAGGGTCCTACGATGAGACAAGGAAAATGTGTTCATCCGCAAATGAATCAACATGAATAACATCCTCATCTAATCGAGGGAAGTCAGATATGAACTCTATAAAAGCTAGTGATTTTTTGGACTTTGTAGAAGAGAAATCGAGATCAAATTCTTGTAGAATGACAATCCATTTATTTTACATCCCCCCTATGATACGCCTAGTAAGTACATATTGAAATGGATTGACATCGGAAACCGGAGTAGTTTTTCAAAGAAATATATAGTGTCATAATGGTTGAACTATGTGAACGACAACCAAAGCTAGCTTTTCAACATTAGAATATTTGAGTTCAGGGCTGACTAAGTTTCGACTAAGATAGTAAATGACGTGTTCATGGAGCTCGTCATCCTCCTGAACCAACATCATACCAATCATCTCTTTGGACACGGTGACATAAAGAAAGTAATCTCTATCATAGTATGGAGACTTCAGCAGAGTCGTCGATACCAAGGCTTTCTTCAAAGCATTGAAGGATTCCTGGGCTCGCTCATCCCAGATAAAAGGAGTGTCCTTATTTAAGAGATGCATGTAACCATTAGTAATATTGGCATATTTCACTATAAACCATCGGAAAAATTTAGCTTCCCCCTGTAAAACTTGAATTTTACGAATAGTGTGCAGGGGAGGCAATCGAAGTATTTCCTCAACCTTTAACAGATATACCATGATCCCAGACTCAGAGACTAAAAATCATAGAAGTCGACTTGATCTAACGGAAAAGATGGATTTATGAGGGTTCAAACGGATGCGATAATGGCAACATCTTTCAAAAACTAGCCTAAGGTGTTTAGGGTGACCCACTCTCTTACGAGAGTGAGCAGCGATATTGTTGAGATAGGCTTCAAATATATGCTTGAGATCATGAAATGCCAAGGTCATAGCTCGTTGGAAGGTTTCTCTGGAATTCTTAATGCTGAAAGGCATCTTCCGGTATGCGAATGTACCCCAAAGGAAAATAAATTTCATCTTATGTTGGTCCTCGGGCTTAATCTTAATTTGGTTATACCCTAAAAATTTGTCCATAAAAGAAAAAACTTTGCTTCCCACACATTCATTGANTTTTGATGCTAATTCTTTCATCATTTCATTATGAAAGTGGCTGCCATGATCAGTGACAATCTCACTCAGGATTCCAAACCTGGATATAATTTTATTGAATATGAAGAAGGAAACATTCTTACCATCAGATCTAACTCTAGGCATGGCCTCATCCAACTTAGTAAGGTATTCTACGACCAATATAATATGTTGATTCCCCCCAGCCGAATTTGGGCTGCAATCCACAAAATCCACCCCCCACTTGGTGAAGGGACCGATGGTAACGACTGGATGGAGAGGGGATGGATGCGAGCACATTTTTCGAGTGAACACCTGGCAAGGGTGACACTTCTTAACCTCTTCGACGCAATATTTAAAAACAGACGACCAAAACTAATCAGCTCACAAAATTGTCTGGGTTGTCGCAATCCCGGATAGATGACCACCACAAGCCCCACTGTGGCAGTCATTTAGAATAGACTCATCTTCTTCATGATTCAAACAACGATGCAAGATATTGTCTAATCCTCAGTGATATATAGTGTCGTCGACGATAAGGTAGTTCTTAGCTTGGTATCGTATACGTCGTTGGTCATCTCACATGAGATGTTGAGGGAACTTCAAAGTTTGAAGATAGAAAAAAAAATATCTCCATACCAGGGGTCCTACGATGAGACAAGGAAAATGTGTTCATCCACAAATGAATCAACATGAATAACATCCTCATCTAATCGAGGGAAGTCAGATATGAACTCTGTAAAAGCTAGTGATTTTTTGGACTTCGTAGAAGAGAAATCGAGATCAAATTCTTGTAGAATGACAATCCATTTACTTTACATCCCCCCTATGATATGCCTAGTAAGTACATATTGAAATGGATTGACATTGAAAACCGGAGTAGTTTTTCAAAGAAATATATAGTGTCATAATGGTTGAACTATGTGAACGACAACCAAAGCTAGCTTTTCAACATTAGAATATTTGAGTTTAGGGATAACTAAGTTTCGACTAAGATAGTAAATGATGTGTTCATGGAGCTCATCATCCTCCTGAACCAACACCATACCAATCGTCTCTTTGGACGCGGTGACATAAAGAAAGTAATCTCTATCATAGTATGGAGACTTCAGCAGAGTCGTCGATACCAAGGCTTTCTTCAAAGCATCGAAGGATTCCTGGGCTCGCTCATCCCAGATAAAAGGAGTGTCCTTATTTAAGAGATGCATGTAACCATTAGTAATATTGGCATATTTCACTATAAACCGTCGTAAAAATTTAGCTTTCCCCTGTAAAACTTGAATTTTACGAATAGTGTGCAGGGGAGGCAATCGAAGTATTTCCTCAACCTTTAAAAAATATACCATGATCCCAGACTCAGAGACTAAAAATCATAGAAGTCGACTTGATCTAATGGAAAAGATAGATTTATGAGGGTTCAAACGGATGCGATAATGGCAACATCTTTCAAAAACTAGCCTAAGGTGTTTAGGGTGACCCACTCTCTTACGGGAGTGAGCAGCGATATTGTTGAGATAGGCTTCAAATATATGCTTTAGATCATGAAATGTGAAGGTCATAGCTCGTTGGAAGGTTTCTCTGGAATTCTTAATGCTGAAAGGCATATTCCGGTATGCGAATGTACCCCAAAGGAAAATAAATTTCATCTTATGTTGGTCCTTGGGATTAATCTTAATTTGGTTATACCCTAAAAATTTGTCCATAAAAGAAAAAACTTTGCTTCCCACACATTCATTGAGAATTTGATCAATGAAGGGTGTCAGGAAGTTTTCTTTGGGATAAGATTTATTCAGGTCATGAAAATCCATGCATACACGGATGGTTCCTTTATTTTTATTCATAGGAATAGGATTGGATACCCATTCAATCAAGGGAACTGGGTAGATAAATCCAACGTTAATAAGTTTCTCTACCTCTGCCTTAATAGCAGGGGCCTTCCTAGGATTGACATCTCTAAGTCATTGTTGAACAGGCTTAACATCTAGGTAGGTTTTAATCTCATGTTCGACAATTCGAGGATCGATTCCCAACATCTCTTCATATGACCAGGTGAATAGATCACAGAATTCTTTGAAGAGCTCGGTGTAGATCAAAATTTCTTCCAGTGAACAATCTGCACCGATGTATACATTTTCAACTTTGTCAGGAATATGAGAGATATTGATCGTGATGGTAGGAGAGATACTCACCATGTTTCCTTCGACATAAATGTCGTGCATATCAAGTGGAACTACAGCATGACCGACTATCTCGCTCAAGGTAACTCTAAAATCATCTTGTTCGATTCTGGAAAGCTATGGGAGAAAATAAGAGTGATGATGCATATCATCCCATGGCATGTCAGATCCATTCATGGCCTCTATGATAGCTTCATCCAAAGGTAAATTCTCATCAAGGAAGTCATGTGAACAAGACAATGAAGTGGCCCATGTGAGATATAGAACATGATCCTCTTCGTCTGTCTGCGGGGTAACAGGATTTGGATCGACGAAAGAGTCAAGAACAACCTGATACACTATCTCTGCTTCCGATAGTGACATGTCCATTCTAGTGTGATTGACCTTCACAAGATGCAGTGGAGGAAGGTAGTGTCCAAGGATCATTAAAATATGAAGTGCGGAAAGGAATGGACCTCTTTGACGAAACAGACCTACATGACATGGCGTATATATGATGAATCGGTGCCATGAAGTCGTAGGTACCCATAAGGGATGAATACATTCTGACATCGATATTATCAATTGTCGGCTGAGAATTTCCGATCATAGGGATCGACGATCCAACCGATGCATTGGGGCTAGCGTATGCAAAGGACAATTGGTCGATCATAACGATCTTCCCATCGTGAGGAAATCAAATATTTTTTAATACAGACGATACGATTGCAGAAATAGCATAAGTCCAATTGTGTCCTAGTAACAAGTTATAGTCAAGAGGGTCATCAACCACCTCAACATCCACCTCTACCATCTTCCCACCTAAATAGACCGAGAAGTTAGGAAGAATACCGTGAGTGCGGAAGGAACGACCATAAAAAAATGTCAACATGATCGGAGATTGAGAAAGGGTTGGAGAGCCGAGGGATTTCCAATAGACTAGGTACATCACAAATGTTGCAGTGGCTTCATCAACAACAGTACGTTTGATGGTATACCTTGAGTAACCCACATGGATTTTGAATGGCACATGGTAAGGCAAGAGAGGTTTCACATCCATGACGTCAAACTTGATAACTTTAGAGCCACAAGAATCTAGAGATCCTAATGTAGATAGCAAGGCATTCCTCTATGAAGGACACATCTGGAGTACCTCCAGAGCCGACATAACACAAGGGGTTTGACCTAGATTTTCAACAATAGAGTAATTATGGGTGGCTCTAGCATTAGGATTGTGGGTATAGATCTTGAGTACTCCTTTCGGAATATGAGATGGGGGCTCTGGTTTTTTTATCTATAAAGGCATCTCCAAAGGAGGGGGAGACTATAGACAAGGTACAGTCTATGAATAACTATAATCCTGAGACTGAGTGGCTACATTAACCTCAGATTTAACCATATTGATCCATATATGGACACCATCTTGCATTGGTGGGTTTTGACTCCCACTCACTGCATTTCCGACATTCGAGGAGCTCTAGGCCATGTGTTGATTATGTGGAAAAGGATTAGTCAGCACAACGGGTGGTAGATATAAAAGCCTCACAGCTTCCGCAAGTTTGGGACATAAGTGGGTAAGTTTGTTGTTTGTACAAATCTTGCAGGGAAACTTCACCTTCCACCCTTCTTTCTTTCCCTCACCAGCATTATTATTCGACTTCTCAACCATTGTCCTTGGGTTTATTATTATTATTCCCACCCTTACGATTGTTACCACGTTCTTTGTTTTTATTCCCTCCTGGTTGTTGGTTACCATTCGGGTTAGTCTACAACTGCACAGAATGTACATCCTCCGAGTGAGTGGGAGTGGAGGACACAGTCGAAGTTGGCCCTCCTACAGAGTATTTTAGAGACAATTCTTTCAACTGGATTATCACCAAGTCTGCAGATTTCACATTGGAAGAGCCTACATTTTCATCGGCATGAGGCTCGAGCTTTTGTCTAGGTTCATAGTTTGATCTCAGTGCATCATAGTTTGACCGGGTGCCACATACGTTTCAGGTGGGCAACAAATTTTGGTTGCATTTGCAGAAATAACGCCTTATCAGACCCCATCACAAGCTTCTCCCACTCTATTATGGGTCGTACACCATCACCAAGGATGTGGGTGATAATGCTTTTGAGCTCAACATTCCTCCTCTCCTTGTTTTTCACCCAGTGTTCAACATGGATCTCCTTCGACCTTATTTCCCACCATTATTGGACACCTCAGAGATGGAAGAACAACTTACACCAACAGAGATCAACCCCAACTACATACAACAATAATCCAGTGACCATATTGTGGAAAATCAGGTCAAGGGAACTCGCCAGCAAAGGATCGAGCTTTATCGAGTTGTCAAAGCAGGGAAGCTCCTGCACGAAGGCATGTTGATCACCTGGGGCCAAATTCAACAGAAATTTCCTCATCCAATGGGGGGACTCAATGCAATGGATACCATTTCTTTCTAAGGGGGTAGGATTGATCCAGATGGATTTCGGTAGCCTCCCACCTATTCCAACTGGCTCATTTTGGTAGTTTTTGAGTTCGACGATTTTTTCCTAGTTTTCGAGTCCATGACTTTCGGGGTTGTTTTGAGGCCCTAAACACCATTTTTAGGGTTCTCCAAGGTGAAGATATGTGGGGCTCGCAACATACAACATGTGTATTCATCAGATAAACCTTTCCAACGAGTTATCGTGCGCCTAAAACGAAGATCATATGAAAAAGTTACGACCCCGGGAAGTTGATGTACTAACTTACCCAAATGGGGCCCACATGACTTTTGGCGCTTCATATCCTAGTGTTAGGTTTTTGGATGTCTAGGGTTTTTAACATTCTTGTTTATTGTAAAAAATCCTTGAGAGCCTCATTTTAATCATCTTGTGGCGAATGAGTGCAACCGTCACATCTCTTCTCAGAGATAAGTCGCCACCATTCTAGCAAGCTTGTTTTCTGCTGCATTTTACAATTTCAGCTTATTTCCTTATTGAATAGAAACTAGTTTTATTGTATATCTATTATTTCATGTTAAGCATATTTTGATAAAAATCTATATTCATTTATTTCTTCTCATAAAATCCGTATCACCGAAGTCGAATACTCTTCATAACCAGGGGGGGCACTCCTGGCCTCCCTTGGGACCCCCCCCCGCCCCCTTGAAATCATTCGACACACATTCCCATAGAGAACAATACTAGGGAGGGATATTCAGACGTAGTCATCAAATATAATTCACACCCCCACACACATGAAAATAATATAACACCTACCCAACATTCTCAACATTTGAAAAAATGTCTAGGTAGTAACAATGATATTAAACATCAATTCATGATCATCCAATAGAAAATTGGTTTGTTGTTACAACTAATATTCAATGATAAAAAGGTGGCATGGACTTAATAACAAGAATCACCCTTAAACCAAGGGGATTTATAGAAGAAATCATAAAGTTAATGTAAATTATATGTTATGGTTATGATAATAGGCTTTGCCTTGCCTTGCCTTTCCAAGCCATGGTATGGTATGGTATGATATGCCTTGGTATGGTATGGTATCATATGGTATGGTACGAATTTCCATGCCATGCCTTGCATTTCCTTCCCATGGTATGGTATGGTATGCCTTACCATTGCATGTCATGCCTTCCCTTTCCTTTCCTTGGCATGGCATAGTATCCATTGCCTTGCCATGGTATGGTATGGTATGGTATGCCTTGCCTTGCCTTGCCTTGCCTTGCCTTGCCAAGCCATGGTATGATATGGTATGGTATGCCTTTCCTTGGTATGGTATGGTATGGTATGGTATCCTTGGCATGGTGTGGCAAGGTATGGTATGGTATGCCTTGTCTTTCCATGCCATGGTATGGTATGGTATGGTATGGTATGGAGGATATGGTATCCTTGGCATGGTATGATATAACACCTTTTATTAAATTTATGTCATAATTTTCATCCCCTTAGGCCTATCATGTCTTGAATATTGTAGGGTTGTCATGTGTCATCTTGCAATTCAGCATGCATTTGTTATCTAAACCCTAGTTTAAGCTTGCATTTTTAGCCCCCTTTCATTTAATGATTACTTGTTTTAAGGGTTGTTATATGTGTCCTTGTATCTCCTTGCCTTAGCTTGCCTTGCCATGCCATGCCATGCCTTTCCTTTGCATGCCCTACCATGTCATGCCTTGCATTTCCTTGCCTTGCCATGTCATGCCTTGCCATGCTATTTACTTTCCTTTCCATGCCTTTCCATGCCATACCATTATTTTCCTTTCCATGCCTTTCTTTTCCATGCCATTCCTTTCCATATCATTCCTTTCCATGCCATGCCTTTCCATACCATGCATTTCCATGCCATGCCATGCCATGCCATGCCTTCACTTTCCATGCCATTCCTTCCCATACCATTCCTTGCAATGCCACACCTTGCCATACCATGCCTTGCCATGTCTTCACTTTCCATGCATTTCCTTCACTTGTCATGCCTTGCCTTGCATTAACTTGTCATTCCATCCCATGTCATGCCTTGACTAAATGAACAATTTTAATATGTAAATGAACAAGTTTAATACGTAAATAATGCTTGTACTAAATGAACAAGTTTAATACATAAAAATTACAATCAAAGGATTCATTAAGGATGTAATTCTACAACTTGTTATCCCATATATCTTATATAAAAATAATTTCAATGTCTTAACATAAGCTCTCTTTATTCATATATCTAAGGTATCATATATTTGTCAAACATGGATTATCATAAGTAAGAGTATTTACCTAGACCTATATGAGGCATAGTGCAATTTCTGAAGAGGCGGNCCCCTGTAAAACTTGAATTTTACGAATAGTGTGCAGGGGAGGCAATCGAAGTATTTCCTCAACCTTTAACAGATATACCATGATCCCAGACTCAGAGACTAAAAATCATAGAAGTCGACTTGATCTAACGGAAAAGATGGATTTATGAGGGTTCAAACGGATGCGATAATGGCAACATCTTTCAAAAACTAGCCTAAGGTGTTTAGGGTGACCCACTCTCTTACGAGAGTGAGCAGCGATATTGTTGAGATAGGCTTCAAATATATGCTTGAGATCATGAAATGCCAAGGTCATAGCTCGTTGGAAGGTTTCTCTGGAATTCTTAATGCTGAAAGGCATCTTCCGGTATGCGAATGTACCCCAAAGGAAAATAAATTTCATCTTATGTTGGTCCTCGGGCTTAATCTTAATTTGGTTATACCCTAAAAATTTGTCCATAAAAGAAAAAACTTTGCTTCCCACACATTCATTGATAATTTGATCAATGAAGGGTGTCAGGAAGTTGTCTTTGGGATAAGATTTATTTAGGTCATGAAAATCCATGCATACACGGATGGTTCCTTTATTTTTATTCATAGGAATAGGATTGGATACCCATTCAATCAAGGGAACTGGGAGAATAAAGCCAACGTTAATAAGTTTCTCTACCTATGCCTTAATAGCAGGGGCCTTCCTAGGATTGACATCTCTAAGTCATTGTTGAATAGGCTTAACATCTAGGTAGGTTTTAATCTCATGTTTGACAATTCGAGGATCGATTCCCAACATCTCTTCATATGACCGGGTGAATACATCACAGAATTCTTTGAAGAGCGCGGTGTAGATCAAAATTTCTTCCAGTGAACAATCTGCACCGATGTATACATTTCAACTTTGTCAGGAATATGAGAGATATTGATCGTGATGGTAGGAGAGATACTCACCATGTTTCCTTCAGCATAAATGTCGTGCATATCAAGTGGAACTACAACATGACCGACTATCTCGCTCAAGGTAGCTCTAAAATCATCTTGTTCGATTCTGGAAAGCTATGGGAGAAAATAAGAGTGATGATGCATATCATCCCATGGCATGTTAGATCCATTCATGGCCTCTATGATAGCTTCATCCAAAGGTAAATTCTCATCAAGGAAGTCATGTGAACAAGACAATGAAGTGGCCCATGTGAGATATAGAACATGATCCTCTTCGTCTGTCTACGGGGTAACAGGATTTGGATCGACAAAAGAGTCAAGAACAACCTGATACACTATCTCTGCTGCCGATAGTGACATGTCCATTCCAGTATGATTGACCTTCACAAGATGCAGTGGAGGAAGGTAGTGTCCAAGGATCATTAAAATATGAAGTGCAGAAAGGAACGGACCTCTTTGATGAAACAGACCTACACGACATGGCGTATATATGATGAATCAGTGCCATGAAGTCATAGGTACCCATAAGGGATGAATACATTCCGACATCGATATTATCAGTTGTCGGCTGAGAATTGCCAATCATGGGGATTGACGGTCCAACCGATGCATTGGGGATAGCGTATGCAAAGGACAATTGGTTGATCATAACGATCTTCCCATCATGAGGAAATCAATTATTTTTTAATACAGACGATACGATTGCAGAAATAGCATAAGTCCAATTGTGTCCTAGTAACAAGTTATAGTCAAGAGGGTCATCAACCACCTCGACATCCACCTCTACCATCTTCCCACCTAACTAGAACGAGAAGTTAGGAAGAATACCGTGAGTGCGGAAGGAATGACCGTAAAAAAAAGTCAACATGGTCGAAGATTGAGAAAGGGTTGGAGAGCCGAGGGATTTCCAATAGACTAGGTACATCAAAAATGTTGCAGTGGCTTCATCAAAAACAGTACGTTTGATGGTATACCTTGAGTAACCCACATGGATTTTGAATGGCACATGGTAAGGCAAGAGAGGTTTCACATCCATGACATCAAACTTGATAACTTTAGAGCCACAAGATTCTAGAGATCCTAATGTAGATAGCAAGGCATTCCTCTGTGAAGGACACATCTGGAGTACCTCCAGAGATGACATCACACAAGGGGTTTGACCTAGATTTTCAACAATAGAGTAATTATGGGTGGCTCTAGCATTAGGATTGTGGGTATAGATCTTGAGTACTCCTTTCAAAATATGAGATGGGGGCTCTGGTTTTTTTATCTATAAAGGCATCTCCAAAGGAGGGGGAGACTATAGACAAGGTACAGTCTATGAATAACTATAATCGCGAGACTGAGTGGCTAGATTAACCTCAGATTTAACCATATTGATGCATATATGGCCACCATCTTGCATTGGTGGGTTTTAACTCCCACTCATTGCATTTCCAACATTCGAGGAGATCTAGGCCATGTGTTGATTATGTGGAAAAGGATTAGTCAGCACAACGGGTGGTAGATATAAAAGCCTCATAGCTTCCGCAAGTTTGGGACATAAGTGGGTAAGTTTGTTGTTTGTACAAATCTTGCAGGGAAACTTCACCTTCCACCCTTCTTTCTTTCCCTCACCATCATTATTATTCGACTTCTCAACCATTGTCCTTGGGTTTATTATTATTATTCCCACCCTTACGATTATTACCATGTCCTTCGTTTTTATTCCCTCCTAGTTGTTGGTTACCATTCAGGTTAGTCTACAACTGCACAGAATGTACATCCTCCGAGTGAGTGGGAGTGGAGGACACAGTCGAAGTTGGCCCTCCTACAGACTAGTTTAGAGACAATTCTTTCAACTGGATTATCACCAAGTCTGTAGATTTCACATTGGAAGAGCCTACATTTTCATCGTCATGAGTCTCGAGCTTTTGTCTAGGGTCATAGTTTGACCTCAGTGCATCATAGTTTGACCGAGTTCCACATACGTTTCAGGTGGGCGACAAATTTTGGTTGCATTTGCAGAAATAACGCCTTATCAAACCCCATCACAAGCTTCTCCCACTCTGTTATGGTTCATACACCATCACCAAGGATGTGGATGATAATGCTTTTGAGCTCAACATTCCTCCTCTCCTTGTTTTTCACCCAGTGTTCAACATGGATCTCCTTCGACCTTATTTCCCACCATTACTGGACACCTCAGAGATAGAAGAACAACTTACACCAAAAGAGCTCAACCCCAACTATATACAACAATAATCCAGTGACCATATTGTGGAAAATCAGGTCAAGGGAACTCGCCAGCAAAGGATCGATCTTTATCGAGTTGTCAAAGCAGGGAAGCTCCTGCACCAAGGCAAGTTGATCACCTGGGGCCAAATTCAACATAAATTTCCTCATCCAATGGGGGGACTCAATGCAATGGATACAATTTCTTTCTAAGGGGGTAGGATTGATCCATATGGATTTCGGTATCCTCCCACCTATTCCAACTGGCTCATTTTGGTAGTTTTTGAGTTCGACAGTTTTTTCCTAGTTTTCGATTCCATGACTTTCGAGGCTGTTTTGAGGCCCTAAACACCGTTTTTAGGGCTCTCCAAGGTGAAGATATGTGGGGCTTGCAACATGCAACATGTGTATTCATCGGATAAACCTTTCCAATGGGCTATCATGCACCTAAAACGAAGATCGTATGAAAAAGTTACGACCCCGAGAAGTTGATGTACTAACTTACCCAAATGGGACCCACATGACTTTTGGCACTTCATATCCTAGTGTTAGGTTTTTGGATGTCTAGGGTTTTTAACATTCTTGTTTATTGTAAAACAATCCTTGAGAGCCTCATTTTAATCATCTTGTGGCAAATGAGTGCAACCGTCACATCTCTTCTCAGAGATAAGTCGCCACCATTCTAGCAAGCTTGTTTTCTGCTGCATTTTACAATTTCATCTTATTTCCTTATTGAATAGAAACCATTTTTATTGTATATCTATTATTTCATGTTAAGCATATTTTGATAAAAATTTGTATTCATTTAGTTCTTCTCATAAAATCCATATCACCGAAGTCGAATACTCTTCATAACCAAGGGGGCCACTCCTGGCCTCCCTTGGGACCCCCCCCCTTGGAAATCATTCGACGCACATTCCCACAGACAACAATACTAGGGAGGGATATTCAGACGTAGTCATCAAATATAATTCACACCCCCACACACATGCACATAATATAACACCTACCCAACATTCTCAACATTTGAAAAAATGTCTAGGTAGTAACAATGATATTAAACATCAATTCATGATCATCCAATAGAAAATTGGTTTGTTGTTACAACT
>JZKD02S0177490.1:0-12347 GCA_000966675.3 Picea glauca
AAATCTGTGTCTCTCTTGTATTGTGTGTCTTCTGTGTTTTGTTTCTACATTTGTTTTATTTTATTGCTCTGCGGTCCTGTTTTTCTAACAATCTTCTCATTTTACAATAAAGAAATCCTTAACTGCTTCTTTGTTGTAATTGTCTTTCTCATCTTTTCTGCTATTCCTCATTTATGCTACTAAAGAATCCAGTGATTATATTATCTTGCCTTCTGAAAGGTTTTCTTTGTTTTTCTGGTTTGGATTTCATTTTTACGACACAGACCCCATAGCCCAATGGATGTGTAAACTATCTCAACCAACTCGACAAACACTACAACAACAAAACCAACTTATTTATTTACCTAGCCTAATATTTAAAAAATTTGAAACATATCTAAATCATATAGAGAGATCCCTCTCTGAAGTTGGAAGGGCTAAATCCCAGCTTCAAAAGCGGTTGGATAAAGTTACCTCTCATAGATTTCTTCTCTCTAACAACCTCTAGGAAATTTATAGAGCGCTAACATAGTGGTGACCATACTGAGGAAAAAACTAAAAATTTATAACCTCACGTTTTCTTTTCCCTAGAAGAAAAGTTTGTTCCTGAAATCTAAGAAGAAAGTAATGTTTAGAGGTTGATTAAAATTGGTACATATTATTTTCAGATTCGTAAAACTAAAAATTATATATATAAAAATAAAAAAGAAATCTGCCTCCCAAGAAAATATATACTCGATCTTGTCCAGACCCAGAATCTGTGATAGTAACAGATAACCTAGAACAGTTGCTTAGGAAAAAGACCATTGTTGAAGGTTCAGTAAGTCATACTCCCTTTCATAAGTCCCTTTCCTTTTCGGGGGAGCTTGTTACCTTTCAAAACCCTGACTTTGACACCCTTTCTGAACAAAGCCTGGTTAGAACAAGATTCGATAGTTTTGTGAATGAAATCATTTTGGACCCAACCATTTTGAACCCCGAACTCCTAAAGTTCTATCTCCCACTGCTAAACTGCAAACCACTCACTCGGTGCTAGCTAGTCCCTCCTCGTCCTCGTCTCAGTTGTTACGTCGCCTATCATCCATTTTTTTATCCCACCTCCTCCACCTATCATGGAAGCTAGATACACTCCCTTGGTGTTGGCCGTGCCTCTTCATGCTATGCCCGAAGACTATCAAACGAGACCCCCAAAGTTCGATGGAACAAGACCTTTGAATGCCCAACAACACGTTGATAAAATGAATGGTTATTTTGACCTGCACGAAGTAGATGAGGCTGACGTTCAAATGAGATTGTTTTCCCAAAGTTTGACAGGTGACGTTAAGAAATGGTATAAAGGTTTATGTGCCACCTCAGTCCTTGACCTTACCACATTTCAAAGGAGTTTTCTAGACAGATGGGAGGTAAAGAAAAACCCTCTCCAAATATTGTCAAAATATGAAAATATCAGAAGAAATCAAGGTGAGACAGTAAAAGATTTCTGCACCCATTTCAATAACCTGTACAACGCAATCCCAACCGAAATCAAACCTCCACATGGTTTGGAATTGATAAAATTCCCTGATGGTTTTGACGGTGATATGTCGTACCTGTTAGCATTGGAAGTCACTCCTGGATTTCTTGCAGGAGTAGAGCCCGACACCCATCAGTTTTATGTCACGATAGTTTTTAATGGATGATCAAATGGATAGAGACTCGGGGAGATATCACTCTAACTCAGGGACTGGGTCTCGCATGTAAAGGACAAAGGAGGTCTTGATATAACTTCAGCCAGTGGGTTTATTAAAAGATGATCAGGTGGAAGAATTGATAAGAAAGGCGAACAAACAACTTTGGGCAACAGGCTTTCAGTGGTTTGCAGAGGAAAGACTCTGAATGCAATATACTCTTGGTTCAGGGTCTCAAGAAGATGAAAAGGGGACTTGACTGGATCCTCCAATTCCATGTCATTCAATGCTGCGAAAATCACAAGAACTGATTATAAACAACGTAACTGCTACAGTGATCCAATCCAACATCATCCTATAACATCTACAACTCGAATGGACCCTCCAATTCCGAGCTGTTCTAACACAGTATAACAAAGACGTAAAAGAAACTGGAATTCAAAAGGCAAGAAGTCTCAAAATTCCATACATAACCAGAGTATCAGTGCTTCATTAAATCATACAACCGGGATCTCTGCTCAACCATCGATGCATACAAAAATGGCGGAAATGCCTACATATACTCAAAAAAACAACCACAACAAAATCAAGACGTTGCTTTAAAACTTTGCGTCTACATGGATTCTGACAATCTGTTCCTGCAGTCTCTGAATGATCGTGCACCTATGGCAGACGCAATCGAACCTCTGACAGTTCCGTGGGTGAATCGACTTGCCTTTAATCTGTCACCGGACTTTCCCATTATGGCGGAGGCGATGTCTAACCACCACCAACTACCTTAGTAACTGCTTCATTGGGATTGAGGATGGCCCGACCAACTCAGCACCTTTGGGATGTGGAAGACCCTTTGCACTGCCACCTGGATTAGCTGAACGGCCTGATGAATAGGCGTGGAGGCCAGCGCGAAGGATGGGGCGCATGATGGGAGTGGTGGCACCAAAACTATGAGGGCGAGGCATGAAGTGATGAAGTGTGATAGAGGTTACAGGGGAAGACACATGGCGGAAGGAAATAAGCGGAGGGGGGCAGGAGATGTGATATAATGGGCACATTTTAGCGGGAGGCTGACGTGGAAGGAAGCGGGACGCATGGAAGGTGGTGAGTGCATGATGAGATGACATGACAAGAAAGGGGGCCCCACGTTGATTAAACGCAGAACAAAAGAGGGGTCCGGAATCGCCTCGCGTGCCGTTGATCCGGGCGCTATGATCTTAGCCATTGGAGAGAAGCGCCCTAGATTCCGGACCCCCCCCTCCATTTAAAGGTAGAAAGGTGAGGGGGCTTCAGAATTCCATGTACGCTGTTGATCTGGGCACGTGGATGCCTACCGTCCAGATTTTCTTGTCGCTTACCACAGGCGCATTTTGAGTCCGATACTTAGGGTAAGTGGGTTTTTAACCCACTCCTTTGCATTCTAACCCACCTTACAAGAAATGTCGCTAACATTAGGCTCCATGGGGGATAGATTCGTCCCTGTGATGCTCTAAGAACTCATTCCGCAGCTTCAGTGCCTTGCTATTGGGCTATGGAGTCAGGCTCAAAACATCCTGCAGCTGAAAATACTGGCCGAAAATATAAAAACAAAACAAACTAAACTTTCATGCTTACAGGAGCTTATTTATGTACAGTCCTAAGCTAATAAAACACTTTACATGGGCTAGGTGAAAGTAAACTTCCACCATAGCCATTCAAGAAGCTTCCTGGATAGAAGCTCCTTCCTTCTGTTGGTGATCATCAGTGGATGGTGTAATCATGGAAGCAGAGCGGTTACACTCTTCAACTCCTCCTTACAGGCTGGAGTTGAGATGAAATAGGGCAGCTCCAAGGCATAGGGGAAATGCCACTCCATGTACTTGCAGACAGGGTCATAAAATGAGTGGAAAATTCCAGAAAATGGGCGACAGACACCCTCCTCTACTACACATTCATTCACCTGTGGCTGAATATCTCTGACAAGAATAGGTGAGTGGACAACTGTCATAGGCTCACTGACCTCGGGTGGTGGCTGTTTGCTGACTGGATCTGGATAGAAAAAGAAATGTGCGCTCAACCGTTCCTCAGGTTCCTCCTCCTCTTTTCCGTGCACTCCCCCATCTTGTGAAAAGGGAAAGGTCTCCCAATCCTTATTTTCAATCCCAAATGTAAATACATCATGGGAAATCTCATGAAGGAAGAAAGAGAAATCCTCTTCCACAATGGCTTCTTCATTTAAATATGAGACAGCAGGCTCATCGGGGACAGATGCTAACGTATCCAAGAAATCTTCAATAATCTCTTCAAAAGAGCTACTTAGATCATCTGCCTCGAAGACTGGAAAATACTCATCATTGTCTTCAGATTCCAATTTTTCACATTGGGGAGTGGGGAATATCGCCTGCTCCACTAGTTCACTCAGGTCATCTTCTTCCTCTCAGGCTAGAAAATCCTCTGCACAGTCTTCAGATTTCAACCTTTCTAATTGACCAGAGAGATACTTCACCTATTCCCTCAGCTCACTCAGGGTGTCTTCCTCCCTGGGATATTCATCACTTCCATAACACTCCTCGGATGCAGATGAACGGGGAGGAGAAAGGAATGATTTCTGATCCAGGTCGTCGGGATTATCCTCACAACCTATGTCAGAAATAACTTCATTTTGTACAGAGTTGTGGTATCCCTCACCACAGTTATAAAAAATTATCTCGGAGGGATAAAACTCCTGACAATAGGTGATGAAATATGCATGAAACTCTGAGAGTGAATAAATGCTAGCAGGGGGTAGAGAATGATACCATTTACGTGCATCCCCTGCTAACGAGAACATGAAAATCTTAAGTAATACATCCTCATGATGTATCTCCCACTGACGCATGAGTACATGAAACTCACTGAGGTGCTGAGCAGGGTTGTCCTCTTCACATTTTCCAAATATGGGAAAATAATCGCCCCATTCATTCAGAGAGGGGGAAACATTAGGAAAACCAGGAATAACAAAAAAAATAAAACGAGCAAACCTGCGAGCAAGGATTTTCTCCATATCGAACCAGTGGAGTCGCCAATCGATCCTTGAATCATGGATTCGCCAGGTGAAAGATGCGCAGCTTCGAATGTGTCTGGTCCTTGTTCACCATCAAAATCCAGATCCTAACGTTATTATTACCCCAGGAAGCCTCTCAGGCTGAGAAAGAAACTGTTGAAACCTTCTCGAGAAAGCTCCTCTAGGTCAGCTTTCAGGTGTGCCAGCAGTAGCCACAGCTGAAACGGTGAAGTGGAAACAATGGAGTCTCCATCGTGGAGTCACCAGGTGCATAGTAGCAATATTTAAGGGCTCTGATGTCTGATGCACCTTCAAAATCAGAGGCTCAATGTCATTCTGCCCAGGGAAAATCTTCAACTTCGTCCCCGACAATGGCGCCATAAATGTTAGCATCAAAAGTCACTCCTGGATTGCTTGCAGGAGAAGAGCCCGACACCCATCAGTTTTATGTCACAATAGCTTTTAACGGATGATCATATGGATAGAGACTCATGGAGATATCACTCTAAATCAGGGACTGGGTCTCGCATGTAAAGGACAAAGGAGGTCTCGATCTAACTTCAACCAGTGGGTTGATTAAAAGATGATCAGGTGGAAGAATTGATAAGAAAGGCGAACAAACAAGTTCGGGCAATAGGCTTTCAGTGGTTTGCAGAGGAAAGACTCTGAATGCAAGATCCTCTTGGTTTAGGGTCTCAAGAAGATGAAAAGGGGACTTGACTGGATCCTCCAATTCCAAGTCATTCAACGCTGGGAAAATCACAAGAACTGATTAGAAACAACGTAACTGCTATAGTGATCCAATCCAACATCATCCTATAACAACTACAACTCAACTGGACCCTCCAATTCCGAGCTGTTCTAACACAGTATAACAAAGACGTAAAAGAAACTAGCATTCATAAGGCAAGAAGTCTCAAAAGTCCATACATAACCAGAGTATCCATGCTTCATTAAAGCTTTACAACCGGGAGCTCTGCTCAACCATAGATGCATACAAAAATGGCGGAAACGCCTACATATACTCAAAACAACAACCACAACAAAATCGAGACGTTGCATTAAAACTTTGTGTCTGCATGGCTTCTGACAATCTGCTCCTGTAGTCTCTGAATGATTGTGCACCTATGGTAGACGCCATCGAACCTCTGACAGTTCCGTGGGTGAATCGACGTGCCTTTAATATGTCGCCGGACTTTCCCATTATGGTGGAGGCGATGTCTAACCACCACCAACTACCTTAATAACTGCTTCATTGGGATTGAGGATGGCTCGACCAACTCGACACCTTTGGAACGTGGAAGACCCTTTTCACTGCCACCTGGATTAGCTGAACGGCCTGATGAATAGGTGTGGAGGCCAACGCGAAGGATGGGGTGCATGACGGGAGTGGTGGCGCCAAAACTATGATGGAGAGGCATGAAGTGATGAGGTGTGAGAGAGGTTACAGGGGAAGACACATGGCGGAAGGAAATAAGCAGAGGGGGGCAGGAGATGCGATATAATGGGCACATTTTAGCGGGAGGCTAACGTGGAAGGAAGCGGGACGCATGGCAGGTGGTGAGTGGATGATGAGATGACACGACAATAAAGGGGGCCCCATGTTTATTAAATGCAGAACAACAGAGGGGTCCAGAATCGCCTCGTGCACCGTTGATCCGGGCACTATGATCTTAGCCGTTGGAGATATGTGCCGTAGATTTCAGATCCCCCCCCTCCGCTTAAAGGTAGAAAGGTGGGGGGGGGTCTGGAATCACCTCACATGCTACTGATCCAGGCACTATGATCTTAGCCATTGGAGAGATGCACCCCTAATTCGGGACCCCCCCCCCCCNCCCCTCCGTTTAAAGGTAGAAAGGTGAGGGGGCTCCGGAATTCCATGTATGCCGTTGATTTGGGCGCACATATGCCTACCGTCCAGATTGGCTTGTCGCTTACCACAAGCGCATTTTGAGTCTGGTACTTAGGTAAGTGGGTTTTTAACCCACTCCTTTTCATTCTAACCCACCTTACAAGAAATGTCGCTAACAGTACCAACTAAGGGAAAGAAATTCTACCACCCTGGAGGACATGCAGAAAAACACAATAAGTGTGGAGGTCAATTTGTTGGAAAAAAGGGCAAGACAGAGGTTAGAGAGGAGAGTAACAATTAAAGAGGAACCTTCCACATCAACCTCCGATTCCAAATTGGATTCCTTGGCTAGATCAATGGAAATAATGATGGAAAGACTTACTGTATCAGAAATAAATCCTCTGAGAGAAAACCCACTAGCTCCTCAAGTTCGGAATCCTAACTTCAGAAGAAACCCTCCTCAAATCAGATAGAGAGATCCTAGGGATCAAAGAGAGCAGACAGGTTCGGATCAATAGATCAGACCTCCCCTACAAGAAAATTATGTTGAGGAAGGAGAGGAAGTGATTGAGGAACCAGAGGATACTCATATAAATCTCATGGGTATTCATGATAACGAAGCTATTTTCCTTACCCAAGAAGAGAAAGAATTGTTTCTTCTCAATCAAACAAAAGAAAGTGAAGAAGTTGAAGATGCCGAACAACAGGCATTCAAAAATTCCATTTTGGAGGTACACCGATAGTACAATTTGCGAAGTAAAAAGACAGAAGGAAGTTCCCCAAAAAAGATGATTGAAATGAAGAAGGTAGTCGAAACCAAAAAAGCCTCTGAGCCATCTGTCGAGAAGATTCCTGAGAAGAGTACTGCCAAAGTTCCTACAAAAAGAAACCTTACTATTCTTAAAATATCATTGCAGCCTGAGGTTTCATCAATTAATAAACCAAGTACTTATGGCCAGAAGAATGTGGTAGAGAAACCAGAATTGATGAGCCAAAGCAGAGCCCCTACACCTTTCAGCCTCGAAGGGGAATTAGCCAAAGTAAAAATTCCCATTCCACTTTCCGAGTTAATGAACAAAGATGCTTATCGTTCACATGTGATTAAAGCGCTGACCATTGAACCTGATATAGGTACGAAGGCCTTAACCGTTGGATCAACAAATCATTCAGACACTGTGAACCTTACAGATGATCAACTTGAACTTCTGTTCGAACCTGAAGTGGATGGCCAAGCTGATAATGGTGCTGTCGCTCCTTTTTAAATCAGTCTAAATATACATGACCTGATCTTGCATAATGCTATGCTAGATTTGGGTGCTTCCCATAATCTGATGCCTAAAGCAGTGATGGAGAAACTGAGACTAGAGGTCACCAGACCTTACAAGGATTTACACTCGTTTGACTCCAGTAAAGTTAGATGTATTGGTTTGATCAAGGATCTGTGTATCACCCTGGTTCAGATTCCTGCAAAGATCATGGTCATGGATGTGGTAGTTGCAGAAATCCCCCCGAAGTATGGAATGTTGCTATCCCAGTCTTGGGGGGATAAGTTGAGAGGCACCTTGCAGCTGGATATGTCGTATGCCACTGTCCCAGTTTTTGGGAAACAAAGAAGGATATACAGAGAAACATTGATGAAATACATGGTCAGTAGCCAAGAAAAAACGCACAACTATCCTGTTTACTCCGCGCATTATGACTTGGATTCTTTTATCCTGTATAACGATGGTGAAACGGGAGAGAAAATCACTCAACTGGGAGAAGATACATATGGTCCAGACGAAGGCCAAGAAATCATCGAGGTAGAAAGAAAGAAAAATGTGATAACTGAAGAACTACCAACAGATTTCTGGTGCATGGATTTTGATGGAGCAGTAAGAAAAGGAGCTAGAGCGGGAGTTTGGTTGCACAATCACATATCCAGGTATTCAGAAAACCATTCTTACAAATTAAATTTCCAATGCACTAACAACATCGCCGAGTATGAAGCCTTGATGCTCGGTCTAAAACTTTTGAAAAGAGTTGGTGCCAAACAGATTATGGTAAGAGGTGATTCTGAGTTAATAATCAACCAAATTAAAGGTGAGTATGCTGTGAAACATCCCCGTATTAGAGATTATAGGAATGTTTTTCTTGATGCCCTTAGATGTTTCACTGAAGTTGATTTGCAGGTAATGCCTAGGGGACATAACATTTTGGTAGACGGATTGGCTATGTTAGAAGCCACATGTAAGATTCATTTTCGTTCGACTCGCCCATACATGGTAGAGGTGAAGTGCAGACCAACTATTCCTAACAATATCAGGTACTGGAAAGTATTTGGTAATGATGATCAAATCGAAGACTTTATGCAGTGTAAAAATGATTTTGAATGTACAAATATAGATTTGGAGAACGAAGATGAAAATGTAAAAAGATTTGATTTTGAAAATGATAGTGTAAATAGTGTAGATTCAGGAGAGTTAGGTGATGATGAGATGGAGACCGATATTTTTCATTTGAAAAGTAATGTTTTACCTCGGGGTTTAGTTCCTTTAGAGGACTTGTTTGATTTTAATGATGTAGCCAAAAAACCAAAAATTGAAGCCAGTGGACAAGAAGTAGAAGATTGTAATATAGGGACAGAAGAGAAACCCAGGATGGTCAAATTGTCTAAATCATTACCCCCTGAGCAAAAAGTCAAATACATTGAGCTATTCAAGGAATATTCAGATGTGTTTGCCTGGGGTTATGAGGATTTGAAAGATTATGATACCAGCATCATACAACATAGGATTCCAATAAAAGAAGATTAAAAACCATTCAGACAAAAACTTAGGAGAATCAATCCCAAGTTACTCCCCCTGATAGAAAAGGAAATCAAAAAAATGTACGATGCCAAAATCATAGTCCCATTACGTTTTTCCAAATGGGGCTCAAATTTGGTCCCAACACGTAAGAAATCTGGAGAAATCAGGCTTTGCATTGATTTACGAAATCTGAATAAGGACTCCCTGAAGGACAATTACCCCTTACCAAAAATGGACCACATACTACAAAGGGTAGTCGGATCTAGTCGAATCTCTTTGCTGGATGGGTTCTCGGGTTATAATCAGGTCCTCGTTCACCCAAATGACCAAGACAAAACCGCTTTCACTACACCAAGGGGTACTTTCATGTATGTGAAAATGCCTTTCGGTTTGATGAACGCTGGAGTCACTTTCTAGAGAGCGATGGACATCGCCTTTGTGGAAGAATTAGGTAAATTTATTGTCATCTATTTGGATGATGTAACTATGTTTTCCCAATCTGATTACGAGCACCTGCGACATCTCAGACGAGTCTTTGAGAAATGCAGGAGATTTGGGATTTCTTTAAATCCTAAGAAGAGCCTTTTCGGACTAGAGGAAGGAAAATTGCTAGGGCACATAATCTCTAAGGATGGAATCAAAATAGACCCCAGCAGAATCGAATCCATACAAAAATTAGAACACCCAAGAAACATCAAAGAATTACAGTCTTTTATCGGAAAAATAAACTTTCTACGAAGATTCATACCCAATCTGGCTGAGCTCCTCAAAAACATTACAAATATGTTAAAAAAGGATGTAAAAATAAAATGGGACACTGAATCCAGGCAATCTTTCAAACAAGTCAAATGAGCACTCACACAGACCCCCGTCTTGATCAATCCTGACTTTACCAAAGATTTCTATCTTTTTTCTTTTTCCTTTGAACATACCATTGTAGCAGTATTACTACAGAAAAACAATGAAGGTTATGAACAACCCATAGCCTTTTTTAGTAGAGCTTTAAGAGATGCTGCTTTGAATTATAAAATAATGGAGAAACAAGCTTTTTCCTTGGTAAAAGCCATACAAGATTTTAGAGTATACATTCTCCATTCCCACACCATTGCATATGTTCTGAATGCGGTAGTAAAATAAATTTTGACCCAGGACAATCCAGATGGAAGAAGAGGAAAATGGATTGCTGTCATTTTAGAATATGACATAGAGATTAAGCCTATGAAACTAATTAATAGTCAAGGTCTAGCAAAATTAATGGCTGAATCAAATTTCCATGCTCTTGACATTAATTTCTTAGCTGCAACAGATTAACAGGGCGAGTTGACGACTCCAAGAGTGAGAGAGGTATTTCTCAACTCTCCATGGTACGCAGACCTAATATTTGTTTTTCATAATTTACAAGCTCCCCCTGGATTGACTAAGACTAAATCTAGGTTTTTGAAGTTGAAAGCATTATAATTTTGCATTCTAGAAGGCAATCTGTATTGGAAAGATCCTGGAGGTATTCTCTTAAATTGTTTATTGAAAGATGAAGTTGACAAAGTGTTACAAGAGTTTCATGCAGGAGAATGTTGTGGTCATCTGAACTGGAAGGTTACAGCCAACAAAATCCTCAGAGATGGATTCTATTGGCCCACCCTGTTCACTGATGTACATCATAAAGTGACTTCATGTCATCAATGTCAGCAGTTTGAAGGCAAAAGGAAACTCCTTCCTCTACCCCTGAAACCGATCTTAGTTGAAGACCCTTTCCAACAATGGGGATTGGACTTCATTGGAGAAATACATCCCACTTCTTCAGGCCATCACAGGTGGATTCTTACTGCCACAGATTATTTTACGAAATGGATCGAAGCAGTACTAAGTAGGCAAGCCACTGATTATGTTATTATTAAATTTCTTGAAAATAATATCTTGTCTCTCTTTGGATGTCCTAGAAAGATTATAACTGATAATGCAACTGCTTTTCATTCGAAGAAACTCGTAGATTTCTGCAACCAGTATCATATTGGTTTGGGACATTCCACAACTTAATACCCTCAAGGGAATGGGCTGGTGGAATCCTCAAACAAAACCCTGGTAAAAATCATCAAGAAGACGTTGCAGGAAAACAAGAAGTCGTGGCATAACAAGTTGGTTTTCGCATTATGGGCTGACAGAATGACCACCAAAAGGTCAATCGGTATGTCACCATATCAGTTGGTCTATGACACATAAGCAGTTTTTCCCACTTCCTTAGGAGTCCCTGTCATGAAATTGCTTCAAGACATACAAGCCAAGCCAAACGACTCACAAAGAAGGATCGATCAGATGATCCATTTGCAACAGTCTATGGAAGAGGTATTCAACAAGACTCAGGTAGTCCAAGAAATCATCAAGAAGATTTTTGACAAAAGAACCAAGGAAGATGATTTTGAGCTAGGAGATTTGGTGCTGATATGGGACGCCCGAAATGAAGACAAGGGAAATCATGGAAAATTTGATAGTCTATCGAAGGGACCATACATGATTCAAGCATTCAGAGGAAATAACACTTTCTTGCTAAACAACGCTGATGGGACAGATCTGCCAGGAGGACCCGTAAATGGCAGAATGCTGAAGCACTATTTGTCGCCTTAGTAGAGACTCGAGGTTACACTCTCCATTGTACATACCATCTTTATTTTTTTCCTGAATTTTCTGAGGGAATAACTTTAGTCAGTTGGTTGAAGCTTGAAGAGAGGGCCCTAAGCCATTGACCACTGTTCTTCCATCTTTTGAGAATAAAACCAATCAATCAATGAAGGCGACTAGGCATAAATTTTCAGAACATCAGGAACCGAGATTCGTGGCACTTCACAGGGAAAGTACCATCCCCAAGAGGAGCCATTGTTATCACCCTATAAGTTATAGGATCAGCTGGTGACTGGAATATTATCTCTCTCTAGTGTTTTGTTGACAAATGATTTTTCATTCTGCAAATAATTTGAAAAGAAAGAAAAAGAAAAGAAAGAAAATAAAAAGAAAAAGAAAAAAAAGAAAGAAAAAGAAAAAAAAAAAAGAAA
>JZKD02S0177501.1:11226-22935 GCA_000966675.3 Picea glauca
GACCCAGTTATGGAATGTCTGTACCTTCTCATAAAAATTACTCTGTCGAGTGTTTAGCTTGTCCTGAATTTTAGAAGAATAATTTATAAAACTAGTGGGGTCACATTGATTGGTCCTATAATAACTTACCTCATTTTCCAATTTAGCAATATTTTCTTACTGTTTCTTAAAGAGAAAGATCATAGATATATAACGTTTGGACAGAGATATATGTAACTTAAGAAAACTAAATAAAATTCAATTCTTACTGACAAGATGAATAACATCATATAAAACAGGATCAATATGAGCTTCAAGAACCATAATAGTGGAACACCATCTTTATGAAAATTTACATGCTGAAACAACAACAACATCTAAAAGCTGATCATTTAAGCAGTGGAAGAGGGTTACCCGATCAGAAACATAGTCAAGATGTAAAGGGAGGTAATAGTATTCCAGCTCAGGATGTTAGACATCAAAAGGCACAGTCACTTTTTCGTTTGACATGGAAAATACCTCATGTATAGCAAGATCAAGACATGTAATATATAAAATGCCCACAGTCATATAAAAATGCCCACATTAATATAAAAATGCCCATTGTAATATATAATACGCCCATAGTGATATAAAATGCCCACAATAATATATAAAATGCCCACAGTCATATATAAATGCCCACAGTCATATAAAAATGCCCACATTAATATAAAAATGCCCATTGTAATATATAAACACCCACAGTGAGATAAAACGCCCACAGTCATATAAAAATTCCCACATTAATATAAAAACGCCCATTGTAATACATAAACACCCACAATGATACAAACACAGTCATAAACGTAGGAAACGGTAGGTAAAAAGCAGGATTAAGTGGTCGAAATTCGTGTGGGTATCCTCCACAAAATCACAGAGATATACAACAGAAAAAAATGCAAAGGAGGGTGTTGAATCAAGGGGGTTTCTTCCACTGAAATGCATGGAAATGGTAACAGAAAAACGCAGACAAAAAAAACGTAAGGCACAGCTATAGATCGCATAGAACCAAGGAAGGTAGGCAACGACGAGGTCATAAAATCTCTTTTATCCAATACTGAAATGAAACAACAGAGTAAGAATAAATAATTTTATAATCGTAACACCATTACAATCATCGAGGAACATAAATGAAAAGCAATCAATCCGACGAGAACCCATGCAGAGTTAAGACAAGTAGTTTTCATCTCACAAGCCAAGATAAAAAAAAAATGTTGATAACAATAAGAGAGGGCCAAGGTCCTAGTACCTTCTATCATGCAAAATGAAAAACATACCGTTGCCTGATCGGCTTCTCCGGGTGATGTCCGTGCACTCTGTGCTGCTCTCGCTTGCCTTACCGTTGAGACCTCACCTGTACCTCCCAGCCAACGCTAGGGGTACTCTACTTCCCCCTTAGCCCCTCGAGCCACAAAGGGGCCACACATGCGGTGTCATGAGAGCCTCATTCTGTTCTTGGGTGATTATAGTTGCGATATTTTGGGTCACCCACTCTATTGTTGAGGTGCGGTCCACATTGGGTTCTCAGAGGATATCCTTGTAGAAATATGTCAGTTTGTGTGTTATTTCCTGATGAGTTAGTAGGGTGTTTCCTTGCGGGTCATCCAACTTTGTGATACAATTGATGAGCCATCTGTGGATCATGGAGAGGTGGAAGAATTTTGTTTTTTTCTCTCCCTCATTGAGCCATTAAGCCCGAGATTTATTCTATTTACCTTTTGAGTTCATTCTCCTCCTATTGTTGAGTGATTGCATATCCTATCTGAATGATTTTTTCTTGAAGGTTTTCTAATTTTTGTTCCATCATTTTCCTTTCCTAGAAAATGTTCCCAAAGACCTCTTTGTTCCATTTGCTTACCTCTTGTTTGAAATATTTGAGTTTTTTCTGGAAGCAATACATTTTTGTGCCTTTCTGAGTTTCTGCAGTGCTGCACCAGTCATAGGATAGCTCCTGGAATTATGGATGGGAGAGCCAAAATTTCTCAAATCTTAAGGGTTTAAGCGTTAGGGTAGCAATAGTGTCAACCCAGAGCTAAATCGGCGAGTGGCCTGAGACTGCCTTCGAGAGGATGTTGGACTCTACTATCGGGCCTTCCAGAAGGAGAGTTTTCAATATGAGGAAGCGATCAAGCCTGCATGCTATTTGTTGATGACCTGATATTTTGTTAGTCCAGGTGTAGGTTCCATTACCATTCTCAATATCTACCAATATGAGGTTTTCTATGAGTTCCTATAATTTTTCATTATCATGATCGAGGCATTTTTCCCCCCTCGTTTCTCCTCCAGCATGAGTATCATGTTCAAGTCACCCCCTATTATCCATCACTTTACTTCTGCTAAAGAACCTAGGTAAGTTAGGCTCTAAAGAAAGAGGTCTTTGGCTTGGTTATTCTGCAGTCCATAGGCATTTGTGATCATTCCCTCCTTGTCTGAACCAATTGCTCTGTAGTGCATTGTGATAGTGCATGGAGCGGAGAGGCCTTGATCAAGGATGACTGTAGCAGGATTCCATAGGATGGTCAGGCCTCGTGAGGCCCTTTTGGATTCTGTTTGATAGGATTCAGAGTTGTGCCAACATCTTTTGATGATATCTACTGTAGTTTTCCCTGCACATTTTTTCTCTTGAATCAGGAATATATAAGGGTCTTCCATTTTGATGTAGTTTCGAAGAATCCTTTGCTTGGATCTTCCATTTAGGCCTCTAATATTCCAAGTGAGGATATTCATAGTTAACAATTTCGTGGGTGGGAAAAGGAGCTCTCGGAGAGCCTATGGATTTGTCTCAAGTTGATCATGTAATTTTCTGTCTCCCTTATTAGTTGATGAGTTGGTTTTTTGCCCCTTCGTTTGTTTTCTTTTGGTTTTTTTCTTGGATCTAGGTTTGGGTCTATGTTGATCCCGAGCCTAGATGTAGCCCCTGCTGATGAGTCCATAAATACTTTGTGAATTTTCTGAGTTGGTCCTCTGGTAAGGTTTGGAGATCCTTCTTGTTGAGTGCTTCCTCTAACCTGTCTAGGTTGATTTTTTCTAGGTCCTACTCATCCATTGCCATGGTTATATCTTTCTCTCTTTCTGGTGCTTTCCCTGAAGCTAGGTGAGTTTGTGGATCTGCTTGGTTTGTCGGGGTTTTGTATTCTTGTGTTGGCTAGTCTTCCTTGTGCTTGTTGGGTTATTTTCTCATGGTATTGTGGGGGTTTTCCACCTCTTATTCCTCTGGGAGGTGGTTAAGGGATTCAAATGAGTTATTATTTGGGTTCTTTTATCTGTTGTTGGTTGTGGGATTCTTCTGCACTTGTCTTCTTCGGTTTTGAACCTGAGTGAATCCTTCCTTTGGTTTTTTTTTAGCGTCCCTCTTGGGTTGGGCATTGAGAGGGAAATATCTGAAAAGGTGTCCATGTTCATGGCATTTTTGACATCTGAAAGGGATGTGTTCATAGTCTATGGTTTGGGCCCATTCCTCATCTTGGTATTCTAAAGTAACTGTGCCTGGTAGGGATTTAGAGATGTTCATGTAGACACATATCCTAGCATAAGAGGTGTATTTTATTTTCTTAGTTGCTTTGGAAGATTTGACATATTTACCAAGGGTCTTTCCTATGCCCAGTAAAATTTCCTCTAACTAGAACTCTTGGGGTAGGGAGTAGAGGCAAATCCATACTAGTGTGTATGCAACATTTTCCTTTTCTAAGCAGAAGCGATCTATCCAGACGCATAGGTAGAGGCCAACCAAGTTGTAAAAGCATGGTCCCCCTTCAAATATCTAGTCCTTGTCCTCCATGTTGTAGAATATTACTATAAAGAAACCTTTGGAGCTTAGTCAAAGCTCATAGTCACCCTTGGGGTTCCACCATGCTTTTATCCAGTGAGTTAGGTCCTTTTCTGAGGGAGAGAGGCCTAGGAATTTTCCTATGAGGGAATGGTCTCACATGAACTATGCATGCTCCCTTATCCTGGGGTTTTGATGACATATCTAGGTGCAATCGTGGCTTGAGGGATGCATTTTTCAGGTATGCAGATCTGAGCTGCTTTTGGATGTGAGGATTTTGCATCCGTGTTCGATTCCTTTCTTATGTCCATTTCTTCCTGCATATATTTATCTCATAATTGGAATGGCGGTTCAAGGGAAGGTAGATGCACTTGCGAGTTCTTTGGATGATTGGCAGCGATGTTTCGGTAGGAGGGGGCCTTCGCCCCCTTTTTAGGGCCCATACTTCTAAGTCGTCCAGTGCTGCAAGGATGAGGCAATCATCGCATTCCTGGGGATTCAAAGAAGGTCACAGTAGGCGGGGAGCATGAAGAAACCCTAAATTTGCAAAGCAAAATTTTCTAGCAAGTTGACATAATGTCAACAATTACATATTACAATAATATAAATGAATCATTATCTTCAAAATTCCCCTTAATTCTCTTAATGGGGTGATTCCAAGCGTCGTTCTCATACAATGAAACTTCTCTCTTCGTAGTTCTTTGGTGAAGATATCAACAAGTTCATCATCTATTTTACAAAAAATTAATTCAAATTCTCTTTTTCCCAAAGGATCTCTTATGTAATCATATTTGATATCAATATATTTACTATGACTATGAAACATTGGATTTTTACTTATAGTAATTGTTAACATGTCATCACAATAAATAATTGTGGCATATTGTTGTTCTTGTTTTATATTTTTCAAGATTCACTTCAACCAAATTGCTTCACTTGTTGCTAAGGATGTTGCAATACACTCTTCTTTTATAGAAGATAATGAAATAGTTAGTTGTTTCTTTGAATACCATCGTATTTCACTTGATCCTAGGATGAAATTGCAACCTCGAGTACTTTTTATATCATCAAAACATCCATCCCAATCACTATCTATATAACCAACTAACACAAAATTATATTTTCAGGTATATCAAACATCAAAATTGTTTGTTCCATGGAGATACCTCAAAATTGTTTTTGCTTCTCCAAAGTGAATCTTACTTGGACTTTGCATGAATCTAGAAATTAAACTTTCTTCTTACATAATATCAGGTCCAATTGCACTAAGATACATGAGACTACCTACTAAAATCCTATAGGATTTAACATCTACCTTTTCTGCTCCATCTTTTATAGAAACATTTTCATTTGTATTGATACATGTGCTCATGGGTTTAAAATGTTCCATTTTCCATTTGTGAACAATATTTATAGCATATTTTTCTCATGAAATAAAAATACCTTCATTCGTTTGCCTCACTTCTATGCCTAGAAAATAATGCATCAAACCGGAATTAATCATTTCAAATTCAAACATCATAGCCTCTCTCAACTCTTCCACTAAAAAAATACTTGTGTATGTATATATCAAGTCATCCACATATAAGAAAAAAATAAGTAGATCATTTATACCATTTGACTTGATATATAATGTGGGTTCACTTTCACTTCTTTAAATCCCATTTTCAGAAAACAATTTTCTATCCTACTATACCATGCCTTTGGAGCTTACTTTAGCTCGTAAAGAGCCTTTTTTAATTTGTAAACTTTATGTTCATTTTCTGTAACTTCATATCTTTGGGGCTGCGAAACATATACACCTTCTTTCAAAACACAATTCAGAAAGGATGATTTCGCATACAACTGATAAACCAACCAATTATATTGTTCTACTCATGCTAACGCATTTCTTATTTTATCCAGTCTTGCAACATGAACATATGTTTCATCGTAGTCTATACTTGGTTGTTGAGAAAACCCCCTTTTCCACTAACCTTTCTTTGTTCTTTTGTATGGGCCAATCATTGCTTACTTTGTTTTGTACACCTATTTTACCCCAATGACTTATGTTTCATTAGGAGGATACACAAGCTCCCATGTTTCATTTCTTTTAATGGTTGCAATATCTTCATCCATTTCTTTGCACCCTGTTTCCTATTTACTGCATCTTCAACGAATCTTGGTTGTGATTCAATCTTAGACATTAAAGCAAAGTTAGAATATCCATAAATGTTATTTAAGTATTTTAGAGGATTCTTGGAGGAGGAATTGGACAATGAATAGGACTTGAAGTTGAAGAATATGATGGAGTGGATGTAGTTTGAGTAGTACTTAGACTACTTGTTGAATTTGTAGAAATAGAAGATTTGTTTTCTAGAATAATTCTTGGATTTTCTTTTTTCCCTCCTTGATTCGAGTGCCATTCTTCTTTTTCATCAAAAAAAAAATCAAGACTAACAAACAATATTTCAGTTTGTTGATTATACAATCTATAATTATTTGTCTCCTCACTATAGAAAATCAAAATACATTTCACACTTCTATCATCTAGTTTTTTTGTTTTTTTGGAAAGAACATGAGCTTAAATGATACAACCAAAGACTTTCAAATGAGAACACTAGGTTTTCTTCCACTCCATGCCTAATACAAATTTTTATTTTGCACACTTCTTGTTGGGAATTTATTAAGAAAATAAAGAGATGTAGGTACAACTTCAGTCCAATTTGTTTTTGGAATCCTTTAGCTTTAAACATGCTCCTAACCATCTCAACAATTGTTCGATTCTTGCATTCCACCACATCATTGTATTGGGGAGTATAACATGTTGTCAATTCCATATATATGCCATTATTTTTGCAGTAACAATAAAATTCATTAGAAGTAAATTCCCCCGTTCTATCTGTGTGTAATTTCTTTAAAACATAACCCCTTTTCTCCTTGATTTCAACTTTATATTGTTGAAAAATAGTAAGAAAATCAAATCTTTGTTTAATGAAATACACCTATGTTCTTCTATTGAAATCATCCATAAAAAAAAAATATACTTATTTTTGGTGAGTGACAAAGTTTTCATTCGACCACATATATCAGCATGTATTAGACCCAATGTTTTTGTTGGTCTCCTAGATTTTCATGCTAGAAATGAGTCTCTATGTTGCTTGTCGAGAATGCATCCTTCACAAATTTGATCAACACAATAAATAAGAGGTGAGTCTTTGACCATTTGCTTATTTTGTAGAAACTTTAATCCTCTTATATTTAGATTTCCATAACTCATGTAGCATAGCCAAGAATCACCATCACAACCAAATTTTAATGCTTTATTTGCTTCATAATAAAAACTGAAAGAGAAGATTTTATTTTGCAACATATTAATTTTGGCTATAATGTGATTATAATTGTATTTATGGTATATTGACTATAATCTTTTATCATATATGATGCATTCAACTTTCTTAAAAACAACAAAATCTCCCATTTCAATAAGTTGCCCCACACTCAACAAATTTTGTGTTAAACCAAGAACACATAAGACACCATTAATATGTTTTACTTGGCCTTGCTTTGTTTTTATTGTGATTGTTCCTTTACCTTTAACTTCCACTCACTTCTCATATCCCAATAGTACTTTAGATTGTTTCTTTTGTTTTTTCCAACAATTAATTTTATAATGGCCAAATCTTTTATCTATGGAAATATTGTTTTTTTCTAAAGGTTGCTCAAAATAATTTTCAATAGATCTTTTCATCCTTTGTGTTCCAAATAACCACTCACACAACCAAATCAAAGATCAACACACCGATGTTTTGAAGTGATAAAATCATGCAGGGAAACTTACACGGCCCTAGCCAATGTGGCCACTTGGAGCAGTTTATTAATGCAAAAGAAAAAGATTACAGAGAGATTTTACACAAGAGTTTCTCACAATCGATCATCAAAAAATGACCCTCCGTGCTCTTTAAATAGAGATCATGGATCAATCGGGTGTTAAGCCATGGATCAATGGTCATTAAGATCGAGGAGATTATGAACCGTCCAATCACTCTATGTCTGGAACATATTGTGGCCATCAGATTTCCTAACTACAAATGCATACTAAATAAACACACTAAGAAACACACTTCTACCTAATGACACATTAGACCAAGTAGATCTTAACTAACCCCTAAGTGTCTAAATATCCTAACACTTTGCTTATCAGATTGAAGAGATCTAGAAAGGTCATTCATAGACAACCTAGTTAAATTTTTAAAACTCTTCAATAACAACAACAATGACATAAAAAATTTCAACATTTTTTTAAACTTTTAAATCCTCTCCATAAGATCTTATTTGATTCCCTATTCCCATAACTTTAGTGAGAAATCTTACATAGATTTTGAATTCTGCATGCAAAGAGTTTCAAATTCTCTTCTAAGAGATTCCAACTTAAAGACTTTTACCATATCCATAGCTTGATATGTTTGTTGTAGCACATCCCATGCCTCCTTTGATTTTGTTGTTACAACAAGTCTTGGAAAAATAATAGTGCACATTTTTTTGATTAGTTGTTACAAGTCTTGGAAAAATAATAGTGCACAACTTTTTGATTTAGTTGTTACAAGTCTTGGAAAAATAATAGTGCAAAACTTATTGGATGACAAAAATAGCTTTTGAGTATTTTTTTTTCCAATTTCCCTTAATTGATCTTTTTGGACTTGTTTCAAACCAGCAATACCTTGAACATGAAGTGGTTCTGAGTAACCATTTTCCACCAAATTACACAATTCCTATAAAAGAAACAGGTTTTTCATTTTAACTTCCAAGAACCATAATTCTCATCTTTAAAGATTAATATTTGAGGCTAGGGATTATTAAGTCCATTGCTGATGTTGGTTATTTCTTTAAACATTCAAGCACTCCTGCCAATAGCTTTAATGTGTACAATCTTTACAAACAAATTTAATCATGCCCACTATTATAACAGCTATGATACCAAGTGTAGAATTATGAAAAGACAATTATAGTGAGTAAACATAACAAACAATACAAAGATAGAAGCAAAACATCAAAGATCTCAATGCTTGAGATTCTTCCTTTTCATTCATCTCAGCTTAGTTAGTGATTGTTAGAAGTTGCAGACTTAGAGATTGTTAGAAGTTGAAGACTTAGAGATGGCGGAGGGTGCATGCAAACCGAGATGATGAGGCGTGGAAGTGAAGAGGAGCCATTTTGTTAAATTCTTGTGGAAAATAGAAGGGGTGACATGGTGCTAAAAAGTATGAGGGGGAGAGACTTCGGCGACGTAGTAAAAGTTGCTGGGTGAAGGGCATAGGTTGCAGGAAATGGATGGAGGTTGAATATGGAGGAGTTAAAGTCTTTGAGTGGTAGGTGTGTGTAAAAGATAAAGATGAAAGTTCACTGGGGGTGAAGTAAGAAGTGACATGGAGGAGTTGATTGCTTCACATTCCTTTCTCCACGTCCTTGAGTATGACCAGAGTAAAGGTGAGCCAAAGCACATAGCACAAACAGAAGTGGACGCAGAGTGTGCCAAGGTTGGCTTATTTGGAAATATTTATTTTTTCTTTCACGGAATGATTATTTGGAAATGTTTAATTTTTTTTGTTTTTTTTTACGTAAGGGTTATTTGGAAATATATGCATTCCATAATAGGGATGAGATGGCTGAGGTGATTGTACAAGTCTACGTAACAGAGTTATGGCGCCATTGACATTTTTGTGATAAAAATTCTGATAAACATTCGATGGCAAAACCGCCATGGTCCGTGAGGTTAACAACTACATTCGTTGGCAAAACTGCTTTGGTACATGAGGTTGGCAACGTTATTTATTCGATCCATTGATATATTTGACACGAAAGCATGGTGTTTGTAAATCAAAAAACAAATAAATTGTCTCTTTCATGGTTGATCTTTTTATCCATCTCAAAGGTTTATATCTATTAATAATGGGTACATTTAATTATGCCAAAAGGCGTTTTTATCCCGTTGTGTTTTTTTTTATTATCTCAAAGGTTTATATCTATTAATAATGGGTACATTTAATTATGCCAAAAGGCCTACACCTATCGATAATGGGCACAATTAAAAATCTTTTAATCTTATTTAACCTTAACCCTAATTTGATGGCTATGCATTGAAGATGCTGACATATTTTTAGTGGTCCTCCAAAATCAATGGGTCAGATTTATTGTTCATAACTTTCTTGTATTTATCAAGGCATCAATTAACATGTTTACTTTTTAACATTTAACTAATCACATTAAAAAATTACTGTAAAGATATGTAATTGCCACTTTTAAATGATTAAGTAGAATTAAACCATGCAGCCAAACATTTCATATTACCACAGATGTTTTATATTGAGGGCACCCATTCTCAACCAATACCTTTAGGCATTCTCAGCAGCTAGTTAGCCCCTGTGCTAGTGATATTTTAATCATAAATTTCAATTATAGGGTTATCAATTGAAGATATTAGCATATTCTTAGTTGTCCTTCCAAATCAATAAACTAGATCTCATATCTCATGTTCATAACTTTCTAACATTTTTAAAAGCTTAGGTTAACCTGTTTATTTTTAACAAATTTAATTAAAATTACAAATTTACTTTATTATTAACTTTTTATCAATTTACAATATTAAATTTAAATTTGTAACACATTTACAATCAACTATTTCATATTCTTCAATCTTTTCATATTCTTAATTTCAACCGTTTCATATTCTTCAATCTTTTCATATTATTCGTTTCATCTTACAAATAGTAATCCTCTTGTCGTTCACCAGCAACGATCGCGATAAACCTCTCGGCGTTCACCAGCAGCGATTTAGCGACCAGCAGCGATTTAGCGGCTTTGCTAGTACTGCATCATCTCTGTAAGCCGAAATCGGGGTAATTAAGTGAAAGCCGAAATCGGGATAATTAAGTGAGAAGAAAATTAACAAATCACATTGAGAACTGAAAAATCCATTTCTTTTCTTTCCAAGTGAAAGACAGTGGGGTCAGGGGAATCGTCGTCATTGATAAACTTTTCGAAACCAAACATGGACGTCATTATAAGTCGGCCACATTCCCCAAGAAATGAAGAAAATGGGCCCGTCTAGTAGGCATTGTGTGCAGCAATCAGTCAGTCAAGATATCACCTCCACTCTCTCTTTAACGTACAGATTTTGAAAGTTTGTGAACGGCTCCTATAAATGCCCCGTCCCCTTCCTCTAGCGCAGACAAGATCAAGGAGATTGAAGAAATAACTATCCTGTTAAGAGAGAGTTGAAGATGGTGTCAAGGATTGCAATAACGGAATATGTGTATCAAGTGGAAACAAGGAGATTGTGGAACGCCATGTCGAAAGACAGCAACAAACTGTTGCCAAAGGTTTTGCCTGAAATTTTCGCTTCCGTGACCTTGCTTCAAGGAGATGGAGGCGTGGGCACCATCAAGCAGCTCAATTTCACCAAGGGTATAGCTTCGATAAAATCCTGTGTTGATCAAACAACCTAGTTAAGATCATATACTTCTACTTCTAATTATTTTCCCGCTTGAATTAGCGTACCAGATGCAGACAGGGTTGATTAATTTTTCGATGATTAGATACTTATAAGGTTTTTTACTTTTCTGTCACAGCCATCGAGAATTTCAGCTTCGTCAAGGAGCGAGTGGATGAAATTGACGAGGAGAAAATGGTGTACAAGTATACAGCAATCGAAGGAGGGTCACTGGGAGACAAAGTAAGCGCTGCGAGTTTTGAGGCCAAATACGTTCCCAGGAAACAAGGGGGATGCGTAGTGACCTGGATCTGTAACTACGAAACGCTTCCTGGTGCTCAGCTTGACGAAGGAAAAGTAAAAGAAATAAAGCAAAATAGCATTGCCATGCTGAAGAAGATCGAGCAGTATCTCCTCTCCAAACCCTACTTATACTGGTAAATATATTTATATG
>JZKD02S0177512.1:0-12806 GCA_000966675.3 Picea glauca
TTCATCCTTCACTAGCATCTCTTCCGGTGACTTCAGACCCCACTGTTGAGAGCTATTGGAAGGTCCAGTGCTATTTGAGAGGAAGGACCTTACGTCTTCTAGGACACGAGCATTTTCTTTCTTTTGTTTCCCCCACACGGACAAAACCCCCTTACCCACATATATGCTTCTTTTTCATTTATGTATGATGCACATCTGATTACAGTTTGACTTGGATATATATATTATGTAAAACAACCACAACAAAAGGCTCTTGTTTCTATATTTTCTCTCACCACTTGTTGCACACATTTCACACAACTAGTCTGACATCATAGGGGAACCACAGAACCCCCGTCGTTCATGACGCTTGATCAACCTTCCTCCTATTTTAGGGGGAGTATCTGGTCGTACTCGTTCAGTGGTACCTCCTTCACACACTCCTGTGAGTGCTACCATCTTAGGATCATCTTTTCTTGGTTCTACATTACTTGGGTCTTCTTCCCAAGGTCATCCATCTACTCACTCTCCTTTGCATGGAGGCAGGGGACCCACTTCCTCTCAAGGAGGGAGCACCAACCCACCTATTCCCCATCAAGGATCAGGTTTACAACACACCATGGCCGGAGATAACCCTCCACCCCCACTACAGATGCTCTACTTGGCCTCTCTCAACATTCTGGATCTCACCAAGCTCACTAATGATCCTATATTGCATGACGCCACATGGCCTGCAATGCCAACCAAACTTCCTTCAGACATACCAAAGTTTGAAGGGAAGGCAGGAGATGACCCCGCCAATCACATCATGACCTTTCATCTATGGTGCTCTTCCAATAGCATCGTGGAAGACTCTATCAGACTGCGTCTTTTTCAACGCACACTTACTGGCCCATCAGCCAAATGGTATGTCGAAGAAAAATCTGGGTCCCACACGACCTTTGAATCCTTCGCCAAAGCCTTCTTAACTTTCTTCCAATTACCCATACGCCATGACAATGGTCTAGAACTACTGTCTAATTTCAAACATTCCTCAGCCACCCATATTGCTGACCACATTCATGAGTGGCGTAGGCGACGTAGTTTGTGTAAAGCAGAAACCACCAAGCAACAATGTCTTGATTGGTTTCTTAGATCACTTGTCGCTCTCCTTGTTAAGGATGTAGCTTCCACCTTCCCACAATCCGAAGAGGAAGCCATCAGTAAATCCCAACAATATGACCTCATCTACGCACAATCAGGGTAATTATACACGGTACTGCCTGATCTACCAAAACCGGTGCCATTTGGTCAAGACAAACCGGGGATGTCTCACTCAGCAGACGGACTAATAGGCGCCACCACACACCATAGTCCACAACCCCAATCACCACCGATGTATGGAACGCCTCAATACCCACCTGCATATGGGGGCACTTCTTATTACCCCCCACCCCTTTATCAACAGCCATATTCTGTTGCTATACCTCCACCCACCAGTGGACCACCACCAGCACCCCCCATACATCAACCTCCTTCAACCACCAGTGGTACTCCCTCCACATCACCTTACAGTACTAGCAAATGCGCCACGCCTTCCTATATACCTTATGGAGCCGCACCACCACAAAACCCTTACTTTCCCTTTTCTGGTCCTCCACAACCCATGGCTCCCCCACATCCTCATACGGGGGTAAATTTTGTTCAACCCTCTGTTGCTCAACAATACCAAAATTTTGAACAATTGAACACAACCAATCCAACTCATCCTTCAAACAACACTAAAAAGAAAGGAAGAAACAAGAATAACAACAATCCTGGTCAAGGCGGGAATCAACCCCCACAGCATCAACCCACTGGCAATCAAAACCAAGGGAACCAAAACCCCCAAGGGGGCAATAAAAAAAAACGCCAAGGGCGGAATACTGTTAAAACCATCCACCCGTGTGCTCTTTGTGGCGTATATGGTCATTACACTCACCATTGCCCATAGATCGTTGATTTCAAAAAGTTGAAAGACTCTGGGATCCTTCCCCCTTCTCCTGCGCAACCCGCCCCGCAGCAGGCACAACAACAATATGCGCAACAACCCCCTCCTGCCGTACTGCAAAATCCTATCCCACATCAAGGTGTCATAAACACCCAACAAGACATGCAGCATCCCCCACCTTAGGTGGGCCAATACCATAATCCCAACAATCAAGCAGAACGAACCATTCTCCTCACCAGCAAGGAGGAAATCCTTCTGCAAACACGGAATCGCCAGTATCCAGCTGAGTCTACTCATATCTCTCCAGAGACAAACCCCCCACCGACGGGACCTCCGTTGATGATCCCTCGTCCTTCCGCCGAACCACCATTACGCATCCCTCACATACCCTTGCGCAGGAATGTTCACAATCCACAGGCTAGGGCAACACATAACTACAGCTTGGTAGATGACTTAGCACAATCCCCGGCTTCCATGTCAGTTCTTGAAGTCCTCCAGACTTGTCCAACGCAGCGAAAATCACTACTTTCCACCTTGGGGGTAGTCAACCCTGCCGATACTCGNTTGCGACTTTTTCAACGCACACTCACTGGCCCATCAGCCAAATGGTATGTCGAAGAAAAATCTGGGTCCCACACGACCTTTGAATCCTTGGCCAAAGCCTTCTTAACTTTCTTCCCATTACCCATCCACCATGAGAATGGTCTAGAACTACTGTCTAATTTCAAACAGTCCTCAGCCACCCACATTGCTGACCACATCCATGAGTGGTGTAGGCGACGTAGTTTGTGCAAAGCAGAAACCACCAAGCAGCAATGTCTCGACTGGTTTCTTAGAACACTTGTCGCTCTCCTTGGTAAGGACGTAGCTTCCACCTTCCCACAATCTGAAGAAGAATCCATCAGTAAAGCCCAGCAATATGACCTCATCTACGCACAATCAGGATACTTATACACAGTACTTCCTGACCTTCCGAAACCTGTGCCATTTGGTCAAGACAAACCTGGGATGTCTCACTTAGTAGACAGGCTAATAGGTGCCACCACGCACCATAGTCCACAACCCCAACCACCACCGATGTATGGAACACCTCAGTACCCACCAGCATATGGGGGAACTTCTTATTACCCCCCACCCCCTTATCCAAAGCAATATCTTGTTGCTATACCTCCACCCACCAGTGGACCACCACCAGCACCCTCCATACATCAACCTCCTCCAACCACTAGTGGTCCCCCCTCCACATCACCTTATAGTACTAGTAAAAGCGCCACGCCTTCCTATGTACCTTATGGAGCCGCACCACCACAGAATCCTTACTTTCCCTTTCCAGGTCCTCCACAACCCATGGCTCCCCCACATCCTCATGCAGGGGTAAACTTTGTTCAACCTTCTGCTGCTCAACAATACCAACATTTTGAACAGTTGAAAACAGCCAACCCAACTCACCCTTCGAACAATGCCAAGAAGAAAGGAAGGAACATGAATAACAACAATCCTGGTCAAGGCGGGAATCAACCCCCACAACATCCACCCACTAGGGGAAATCAGAACCAAGGGAACCAAAACCCCCAGGGGGGCAATAACAACAAACGCCAAGGACGGAATACTGTTAAAACCATTCACCCTTGTGCTCTTTGTGGCATATACATCCATTACACTCACCATTGCCCCCAGATTGCTGATTTCAAAAGGTTGAAAGACTCTGGGAGTCTTCCCCCCTCCCCAGCGCAACCGACCCCTCAGCAGGCACAACAACAATATGCGCAACAACCGCCTCCCGCTGTGCTGCAAAATCCTATCCCACATCAAGGTGTGATAAACACCCAACAAGACATGCATCACCCCCCACCTCAGGTGGGGCAATACCACAATCCCAACAATCTAGTAGAGCGGACAATTCTCCTCACCAGTGAGGAAGAAATTCTTTTGCAAACACGCAATCGTCAGTATCCTACAATAGCTGAGTCTACTCCTATCCCTCCAGAGACAAACCCCCCACCGACGAGACCTCCATTAATGATCCCTCTCCCTTCCGGGGAACAACCATTACGCATCCCTCGCATACCCTTGCGCAAGAATGTTCACAATCCACAGGCTAGGGAAGCACACAACTACATCTTGGTAGATGACTTAGCACAATCCCTGGCTTCTATGTCAGTTCTGGAAGTCCTCCAGACTTGTCCAACACAACGGAAATCACTACTTTCCGCCTTGGGGGCAGTCAACCCTGCCGATACTCGACTCATCACCTTTGACCTTGATAGCAGCAAACTGCGTCTTCCCTCCGCAGTTGCTATTCAACTACCAGTAAAAATACGGAACATCACCATCCATCGGTGTATCATGGATGAAGGGGAATCTACATGTATCATGTCCAAAACAGTATGGCAGAAACTTGGTTCCCCGGAAATCATACCTTCCGCCATCACATTACGAGCTTATGACGGACGACCATCATCCCCTGAAGGGATCTTCCAAAATGTCCCCATAGAACTTGGGGGAAAAACTATTCTCATTGACATCGAAGTTATCGACGCTCCGCTTGATTACAATATCTTGCTCGGACGTAGCTACATGTATGCTTTGAAGGCAGTGGCATCATCAGTCTTTAGGACAATCATGTTCCCACACAACGGAAAGATTGTGACCATTGACCAAGTCTCGCATTACGAGCCTAACCCCTCTTCCAATCTCGATAACATTCTTCCTCTCATTCACACTAACAAAGATGTATATCCACTCATCGAGATGGGTCCTGGTATTTTCAAAGATCCATCCTTGTTAGGTACGTACCATGGAGCACCACCACTCCTTCCCCCTAATCAAGTATGCGTCGTATCCTCTGACGGAACACACCCGGAGGATGCTCATCCTACTCAGGAGGCTTCAGTCATTCCTGATGTCCCAACAGTCACAGTATCACTCCCAAAGGAGCCTCCTGCGCATTCGTCAACACCCATAGTCCACGAATCCACATCCCCTCAAGGGCCTAGTCCCATTTGGGAAACAGTTCCTCGACCCCTCACTCAAATTACCTTCTTTTACTCTTCACCTGGTATAAAAGCTTTCCAGGTAGCAGCAACGCTCACACTACCCAATATGGTGTTAGCAATCCCAGTGTGGTACTTACATCCACCTGATATGGTCCCTCGCCCACAGGCAGGACTCCNTTACTGGCCCATCAGCCAAATGGTATGTCGAAGAAAAATTTGGGTCCCACACGACCTTTGAATCCTTGGCCAAAGCCTTCTTAACTTTCTTCCAATTACCCATCCGCCATGACAATGGTCTAGAACTATTGTATAATTTCAAACATTCCTCAGCCACCCATATTGCTGACCACATTCATGAGTGGCGTAGGCGACGTAGTTTGTGTAAAGCAGAAACCACCAAGCAACAATGTCTTGACTGGTTTCTTAGATCACTTGTCGCTCTCCTTGTTAAGGACGTAGCTTCCACCTTCCCACAATCCAAAGAGGAAGCCATCAGTAAAGCCCAACAATATGACCTCATCTATGCACAATCAGGGTAATTATACACGGTACTGCCTGATCTACCAAAACCGGTGCCATTTGGTCAAGACAAACCGGGGATGTCTCACTCAGCAGACGGACTAATAGGTGCCACCACACACCATAGTCCACAACCCCAACCACCACTGATGTATGGAACGCCTCAGTACCCACCCGCATATGGGGGAACTTCTTATTACCCCCCACCCCTTTATCAACAACCATATTCTGTTGCTATACCTCCACCCACCAGTGGACCACCACCAGCACCCCCCATACATCAACTTCCTTCAACCACCAGTGGTACTCCCTCCACATCACCTTACAGTACTAGCAAAAGTGCCACACCTTCCTATATACCTTATGGAGCCGCACCACCAAAAAACACTTACTTTCCCTTTTCTGGTCCTCCACAACCCATGGCTCCCCCACATCCTCATACGGGGGTAAATTTTGTTCAACCCTCTGTTGCTCAACAATACCAAAATTTTGAACAGTTGAACACAACCAATCCAACTCATCCTTCAAACAACACTAAAAAGAAAGGACGAAACAGGAATAACAGCAATCCTGGTCAAGGCGGGAATCAACCCCCACAGCATCAACCCACTGGCAATCAAAACCAAGGGAACCAAAACCCCCAAGGGGGCAATAACAACAAACGCCAAGGGTGGAATACTGTTAAAAACATCCACCCGTGTGCTCTTTGTGGCGTATATGGTCATTACACTC
This sequence comes from Picea glauca, assembly GCA_000966675.3. Classification (NCBI taxonomy): domain Eukaryota; kingdom Viridiplantae; phylum Streptophyta; class Pinopsida; order Pinales; family Pinaceae; genus Picea; species Picea glauca. Next base: position 6,196 of record JZKD02S0177512.1, read on the forward strand.
ACCATTGCCCATAGATCGCTGATTTCAAAAGGTTGAAAGACTCTGGGATCCTTCCCCCTTCTCCTGCGCAACCCGACCCGCAGCAGGCACAGCAACAATATGCACAACAACCCCCTCCTGCCGTACTGAAAAATCCTATCCCACATCAAGGTGTCATAAACACCCAACAAGACATGCAGCATCCCCCACCTCAGGTGGGCCAATACCATAATCCCAACAATCAAGCAGACCGAACCATTCTCCTCACCAGCAAGGAGGAAATCCTTCTGCAAACACGGAATCTCCAGTATCCAGCTGAGTCTACTCGTATCTCTCCAGAGACAAACCCCCCACCGACGGGACCTCCGTTGATGATCCCTCGCCCTTCCTCCGAACCACCATTACGCATCCCTCGCATACCCTTGCGCAGGAATGTTCACAATCCACAGGCTAGGGCAACACATAACTACAGCTTGGTAGATGACTTAGCACAATTCCTGGCTGCCATGTCAGTTCTTGAAGTCCTCCAGACTTGTCCAATGCAGCGGAAATCACTACTTTCCACCTTGTGGGCAGTCGACCCTGCCGATACTCGACTCATCACCTTTGACCTCGATAGTAGTGAACCGCGTCTTCCCGCCGCAGTTGCTATTTAACTACCAGTAAAAATATGGAACATCACCGTCCATCGGTGTATCATCGATGAAGGGGCATCTACATGTATCATGTCCAAAATAGTATGGAAGAAACTTGGTTCCCCGGAACTCATACCATCCGCCATCACATTACGAGCTTATGACGGACGACCATCATCTCCTGAAGGGCTTTTTTAAAATGTCCCCGTGGAACTCAGAGGAAAAACTATTCTCATTGAAATTGAAGTTATTGACGCCCAACTCAATTACAATATCTTGTTTGGACGTAGCTACATGTATGCTATGAAGGCAGTGGCATCATCAGTCTTTAGGACAATCATGTTCCCCCACAATGGAAATATTGTGACCATTGACCAAGTCTCGCATTACGAGCCTAACCCATCTGCCAATATCGATAACATTCTTCCTCTCATTCACACTAACAAAGATGTATATCCACTCATCGACATGGGTCCTGGTATTTTCAAAGATCCATCCTTGTTAGGGACGTACCATGGAGCACCACCACTCCTTCCCCCTAATCAAGTATGCATCGTATCCTCTGACGGAACTCACTCGGAGGATGCTCATCCTACTCAGGAGGCTTCAGTCATTCCTGACATCTTAACAGTCGCAGCACCACTCCCACAGGAGCCTCCTGCGCACTCGTCGACCCCTACAGTCCAAGAATCCTCACCCCCTCAGGGGCCTAGTCCCATTTGGGAGACAGTTCCCCGACCCCTCACTCTAATTACCTTCTTTTACCCTCCACCCAGTATAGAAGCTTTCTAGGTAGCCGCAACGCTCACACTACCCAATATGGTGTTATCCATCCTAGTGTGGTACTTACATCCACCTGAGATGGTCCCTCTCCCACATGCAGGACTCCCCATGACGATTCATGTTCTTACTCCCAATACCCCCACTACCCCCATACTTCCTACTCCCCCTGCTACAGCCGGGGGCAGGAGAACGAAGAAGGAGCCCACAGCTCCACTTCCTCTGCGTATCCCACCCCCTTGCGCATTGTGTGACAAAGAGGGTCACCAAACAAACAATTGCCCATCACTACCGGAATTACAGGATTTGATTCCCCCCAATCCAACCCCCACACCACCCATTACTACTGCCACCACTCAAACTTCCAGTAGTAAAGGGCTGAAGACCAAATTCGCGTGTGCCATCTGTTCTGAGTATGGCCATTACACCCATCATTGCCCATCCCTGCCTTGTTTCTGGCAGGCATTAGCTATCATAAGCCAAGACTTTCAGAACAACCCATGCCCTGTCACGTCTTCCACAACAAAAATCACTGAAATTCGCTATGTCACCACTTCAGTCAATGAACGCATGAGATGCCCTTGCTCTCTTTGCAATTCATTAGATCATTTTACATACCAGTGTCTGATGATCATTGAATATCGACAACATCAATTAGGCCTGCTTCACCAACCCGCTGAGGCAATAATTGACCTTACATCGCCACTAGAGAATCTTCACATCGTCATTCCTGAACCCGAGGCACTCCCTATGCCTCCATGGTTCTTAGATGACATGTCTGAGGATTTACCCCGTAACCCACCCAACTCTCCCGCTCATCCCCCTGTGGAGACTCTCCATCCCACTACTACGGGTACCCCTCAATACCTCAATATATGGTTTATGACGAGTGAACCCTCACCCTCTCCTAGCATTACATCCTTTGTTTCTACAGCAGGGGGCAACCACACTGTCACTGAGATCACTCCTCATGATCCATTATATTCCCGTCGTTTCCAATGCGACGAAGAAATATTGGAAGAGATACAACGCCCGGACTCTCCCTGGGACGCACTACATCATCATGCACTCTTCCTTCCGCAGGAATCCCTCATGCCTCCTAGCCACAATCCCATTTACGCGGTTGAAACCAAAGATTTTATCCCATCAGGGACCATCGATTGGTTCAAAAATACTATTCCTGCACCCGACGCTTTTGAAGAAGGTAATTTGGCCAACATTTCCCCCACCATCAAAATTGACATTTCCATTAAACCGAGCATCGTCGAAGAAATCATCATTGGAGCTGCTTGCACTCCTCAGAAAATCACCGCATACAAAGCCCTCTTCCAAGAATTTAGGGATATCTTCGCCTGGTCATACACGGAGATGCCTGGCCTCGACCCCTCTATCATCGAACATTGCATCGACACCTGGCACTACATCACACCAGTTCACCAGAAAAAATGACCGCTACACCCATCCAAGGCCGCAGCTATCAAATCCGAAATTGACAAATTACGCACGACCGGATTTATTTATCCCATTGCTTATGCCTTATGGGTTTCCAACCCTGTTCCCGTCGACAAAAAACGGGGATCTATTCGCGTCTGCACTGACTTTCGCGATCTCAATAACGCATGTCCAAAAGACAACTTCCCAACGCCTTTCATCGATTAGATTATCGACGATTGTGTCGGCCACAAGGCTCTCTCCTTCATGGACGGATTCTCTGGCTATAACCAAATTCAAATCCACCTAGCCGATCAGTACAAAACTGCATTCATTACCCCGTGGGGTACGTTTGCATATCGTGTCATGCCCTTCGGCCCCAAAAACGCCGGTGAAAATTTCTAGCGAGCCATGACATACATATTTCATGATCTGGCTGCAATCATCCTCGCCTACTTGGACGACCTCACCACTCGATCCAAGAAGCGCACCCAACACCTCGATGATTTACGAGTCATCTTCCAATGGTGTCGTCAATACAACATCTGCTTGAATCCTCTCAAGTGTGTGTTCTACGTCACCGCAGGGCACCTCCTCAGTTTCATCGTTTCCCAAAGTGGTATCACTGTGGACCCCCTCAAAGTCCAAGCCATCACCGAAATTCCACCTCCTCGGAATTTACGCCAACTACAGAGTCTCCAGGGCAAAGCCAACTTTCTGAGGCGCTTTGTTCCTGATTATGCTATACGCGCACATGGTTTCCTTCGCTTACTGCGTCACGACATCCCTTTTCATTGGGACGACTATGCCCAATAGTCGTTTGATGATCTTAAAGAAGTGCTTTCCAATGCACCTTTGATTAGTGCACCTGACTACAATCGCGACTACATCCTCTACGTATCAGCATCAACTGTATCAGTATCCGACGTCCTCGTCCAGCTCGGAGATGAAAATCGTGAACACGTCATTTACTACGTCAGTAAGAACCTCTCAGGACCACCCCTAAAGTACAAACATGAAGAGAAACTTGCTCTTGCAGTTGTCCTTGCAGTTCAGAAACTGTGCCATTACATTCTGCTTCGCACCACCAAGGTCGTCGCAGATTTCAACCCTATGCAATATTACTCAGTCGTCGCCAAGTTAACGGCAAATTTGCCCGATTGATCGTTATCCTACAGGAGTACAACCTCGAGTTCTCAACACCTAAGAGTAAAAAGGCCCTCGTTCTCGCCGAACTTGTCACGGCCCTTCCCTCTGACACACCCAGTACCCCCGTCAATACAGACTTCCATGACGAACATCTCTTTTACATCGCTTCTGATGATCCTTGGTACGATGACCTTCTCGTCTACCTACGAACTCAAAATTTCGGTAACCACCTATCACGAGATGATCGTCGGTGCATTCTCCATTAGGCCCCCTTCTATCTCCTCATCAGTGACATCTTATATCGGCGGGGCGTCGACACCATTCTTCGTCGCTTCTTGACTATTGACGAGGCCGACAGAGTCTTAAATGACTGCCACAGCGGCACCTGTGGGGGCCATCTTTCGAGCATTGCCAAGGCTAAAAAGATTATCCGAGCTGGTTACTTTTGGCCTACCCTATTTCATGATTGCATTCATGTCGTGAAACGATGTGAGCAATTTCAGCTCTATGGAAACAAAGCCCGAGCTCCCCCTACTCTTCTACACCCAGTCATCACTGCAGGCCCCTTTTGCAAATGGGGCATTCAATTTATGACTTGTAATCCCCCCTCCAACAATGGTCACAAATACATTGTTTTCGCTGTCGATTACTTCACCAAATGGGCTGAAGCTATGCCCACTTTCAACAACACCACTGACACTGTAGTGCGTTTTTTCTTCAACCGCGTCATATCTCGGTTCGGAGTACCACTCCAACTTGTTTCCGATCATGGGAAACATTTTGAGAATGAGATCTTCATCGAACTCTCATCTCGGTTAGGCTTCTCTCACGAGTTTGCCTCACCATACTACCCTCATTCAAAAGGATAGGTCGAGGCAGTGAACAAAGTCCTCAAGACCATGTTACAGTGCACGGTCAATAAACATAAAACCAATTGGCATCATATGTTATTTTTCGCGCTATGGGCTTATCGAACGACAGTGAATACCTCCACGGGTTTCACGCCATTTCACTTAGTCAATGGGGTCGAGGAAAATCTTCCCATCGAGTGCGAAATTCCCACCCTTCGCACCGCAATCGAGATTTTACTTGACACTGCGCCAATGGAGCAGCGCTTGCTGAACTTGGAGTCTCTGGATGAAGATCGTCGATCCTCATTAGAGAACAACGAGGCAGCTAAAAAATGATCCAAGGCTACCTTTGATCACCATGTCAACCTTCGATCATTTCACGAAGGAGACCTTTTCCTCGCCTATGATATCGCTCATGATACCTTTGGCCACGACAAATTTGAATCACTTTGGCATGGCCCTTACATCATCCAACATTGCCTCACCAAAGGCGCATACATCCTGGGCCCCCGGGGCGCCTTTTTTTTCATATCATGGCCAGGTACGCACGCACATTGTCACATTTATCTAATACAGGTTCATATTTGTTATTATCTTCAGATATTGTTCACTTTGGGTATTTGGTTGTTCTGTGTGCAGGTACTTGATCATCATCTCTTCACATCAGTCCTTCAGGTATATACTCAGCACTGGCATGCAGTCTCTCCCGCTGTATTGCATTTATATTCCTAGTCACACCCCCTGATTTTGGCCTTTAGGATTCCCACTTCCGGCTCTGCAGTACTCACACCTCCATTTTCATTTTTGGTACTGGTACCCGGTAGCTTTCTTACCCACATGAGTTGTCTCATTCATAGCACCTCTTTGCACTTTTGACACTCATGYTGTTCTTCATTACCCTTTAGGGATGGGAGTCCCGRTAGTCTTTCATCATGTTGCGAATTAACCACATATTTCTTCTCCTCATTTTGCTAGCTTCCCATATGGACTCCCAACACATCGCTTTATGGTGATGTTCTTTTTACCTGCACCTCCGCAGGATCATGAACCCACCATCAGTTTGCCCATCTGCGAACCTATCTCCATTTCACTGACCTCATACAGAAACTCGCCAATGGGCCCCCCACCCTTCATCAGTTTTCCAAGAAATTTTTTCCCTCCCTGGGGCACTCATTTCACACTGGGGCACCCGTTTCTGTATTTGTACATCTTTCCCCAAAATTTATTTATTATTTGTACAAATGCCTTTTCATTTATTTGCTTTTGTCGTCACCGCTGGCGACCTGCTTTCCTGTTTGGCCACACGCAACCCGTGTCACCCTTGGTTGGATAATTACTGCTCATTTACCCCCGCCGACATCATCTATATCTTCAGAGTACTACCCAGACCACTTACCTATACCCTCTGAATTTTTTCACCTTATCCCGCCTCTGGCACAACTTATCCTCGGTCTTGGCATCCCCCTGACACTCGACCTTGTCACACGGTTGCGGCCACTGTTTGTCTCATCCATTCTCCAACCAAGGGCAATATTGAGTCTTCCCACTTCTTGACTTCGTCCATGTACCTATGTCACTTCCTCACCACAGTATATCCCATGAAGCCCTTTGCTTCTAGGAGTCGCGTCCTCCTTTTGTTGACATCAATACACTTTTCTAGAAGGGCGACAGTATCTTGATTCTCATTTTCCATTTAATGAGAGATCTCAGACGGCACAGGGGGAAACACCATTGCTCCCTGATGTCGTTGACCCCCATAACATTCGACGCCAACACTTTCTCATGT
>JZKD02S0177534.1:0-22935 GCA_000966675.3 Picea glauca
TCGAGGAGAGTATGAACTGTTGGATCACTCTATGTCGGGAACATATCGTGACCGTCGGATTGCCTAACTACAAATGCATACTAATGCATACTAAAGAAACACACTTTTACCTAATCACATATTAGACCAAGTAGATCTTAACTAACTCCTAAGTGTCTAAATATCCTAACACTTAGTCGTCCTCCAAAATCAATGGGTCAGATTTATTGTTCATAACTTTCTTGCATTTATCAAGGCATCCGTTAACATGTTAATTTTTTTTTTTACATTTACCTAATCACATAAAAAAAATGTTGTAAGGTTATATAATTACCACGTTTAATGATTAAATAGGATTAAACTGCGGCAACTGAATAATTATCCCCAACTGCCAGCCACGTTTCGGCGTTCACCAACGCTATGTACCTTTCAACGTTAGTGTTCTTCTTAAGACGCTTCACTTGGTGGGTGGTCTTGGGTATGACAATTAGAGTATTTATATGTGAAATTATTTGTAAAAGTCACATCGTGTGGTGCGTTGGCAAGGCGGACTTTGTAAAGACTTAACCGGTGGGGAGGTCCGGGGTTCGATCCCCGCAGACTCCATAATTTTTTTTCTTAGCCCTATATTACTAAAACTTTACTAATATTTTAATTAACTTATTAATTAAACTTTATTAATATTTTAATTAACTTCATTATTATANTTTAATGATTAAATAGGATTAAACTACGGCAACTGAATAATTATCCCCAACTGCCAGCCACGTTTCGGCGTTCACCAACGCTATGTACCTTTCAGCGTTAGTTTTCTTCTTAAGACGCTTCGCTTGGTGGGTGGTCTTGGGTATGACAATTAGAGTATTTATATGTGAAATTATTTGTAAAAGTCACATCATGTGGTGCGTTGGCAAGGTGGACTTTGTAAAGACTTGATCGGTGGGGAGGTCCGAGGTTCGATCCCCGCGGACTCCATAAATTTTTTTCTTAGCCCTATATTACTAAAACTTTACTAATATTTTAATTAACTTATTAATTAAACTTTATTAATATTTTAATTAACTTCATTATTATACCTTAATTGAATCTTTGATTTGTTTTTTTTTGTTTTTTTATCAAATAATATATATATATATATATATATATATATATATATATATATATATATTAAAGTGATTTTTTTTTAATAATATTTAATAATACTTAAAATAGTTTTCAATGTAATTTAATTAATATATATATAATTTAATTAATTTAATTCCACTTGATATTTATTTCAACTTAAAATAAATTAAAAGAAAATATAAAGGAAAATTTAATATAAAAACTAAAATTTAAATTTAGCAAAAATTTAAAAAAAAAATTAAAACACAAGACTTGGATTGGCAACGTGGGGATTGCATGCCGCCCACTTGCCCAAAGACTCACAAATCAGCAACGTGGGGATTGCATGCAAACCACATGCCCTTCGCTCCCTTATTTGGAATAAAAAAAATGACAGTGATCAGACACCTTCATAAGATTCCAATTTTTTTTTTGAATCGCAGGTTTGTAGCTGTTATTTTCTGAAGTACGGTTGGGAACCCTATCTCCATCATGAGAGTTGTATAAGTATTCAGGTCCTGCTGCTTCGTACTAAATTCGCTTGGCCAATTTTGAGGTATTTGACTAAGAAGTATGGAGCCCATGTCGAGCGCATCACCCTCCGCACATGGCAGGTTCAGAGGGCCATCGAACTTACTTCTGTCGAAGGTCTCAGCGATAATGTTTCTTTTCAAGTAGAGGACGCATTAAATCAGCCTTTTCTTGATGGGAACTTTGATCTGGTATGGGCAATGGAGATTGGGGAGCACATGCCCATGGGCCAGAAATATGAGGTAATTCAATTCAAAATTCAAGCAACTGCAAAGAAATGGCGAAGGCGTCCAAAAGTGCACTAGGGGGACAATCAGAACAGGTTCAACAAAGTCCCCAAAGAATTCATCCAAGTTCCTTCACAAGAGCACCGACTGATTCAACTTCTCCAATCAATACCATGTTCAATCCCGGCGCATCGCACCATGTTCAGGGATGAGAAAGGCCTTTTCTATGCTTTGGATCTCGGGGGAACCAATTTCTGGGTGTTACGTTTTCAATTGGGTGGAAAGGAAGGACGAGTAATTGATAAAGAGTTTACAGAAGTTACTATTCCTACAAATCTAATGGTTGGAACAGAAAAGGAATTGTTTGATTACATTGCTTCAGAACTAGCAAAATTTGTCACAAGCGAAGGAAAAAAATTCTATCTAGAACCTGGCCGAATAAGGGAGCTCGGTTTCACTTTCTCTTTCCTAGTGCATCAAACAACAATTTCCTCTAGCACACTAATCAAATGGAGCAAGGGGTTTTCTCTCTCAAAAATGGTTGGCAAGGATGTGGTGTTAGCCTTAAAGAAGGCCATGGAAAGACAAGGTTTGGATATGCATGTCTCTGCCTTGGTAAATGATACAGTGGGGACATTGGTCAGAGGATGATATCGGGATGAGGATGTCATGATTGTTGTTATTTTGGGCACTGGTACAAATGCCTGTTACGTGGAACATGCAGATGCAATCCCAAAATTTCAAGGTCTTCTCCCAAAATATGGCTATATGGTTGTCAACACAGAGTGGGGTAACTTTTGGTCTTCTCATATCCCAGTAACAGAATTTGATAAAGCTCTTGATGTTGAAAGTATAAATCCCGGCGATCATATCTTTGAAAAAAAAAATGGGCCGAGAACTCAAATGCCCAATCTGGTATTCAATGTCTTTTTCATTTTGATTTTAGCTTCAATGGATTTTTTTTTACGTTATACTTTGTGGTTTGTCTTTGCTTCATGACAGTCATTTACTTGAATGGGTTCAATCTTTTGGTTGAGCTGTGGTTTAGGAGTCTTCCAGTGGAAGTCTACCAAGCCCGGGTTCAATTCTAGGGGCTTTTGTGCACACACAAATGGTCATACTATAATCCAAGCTTCAATAGATCTAATCATTTTACTTGAAGTTGTTAAGTATTTTATTACAGTGACATTCATGTGTTGAGGTGTTCTTCCACATTAATACTCCACCCTTCTCATCACTTGCTAGCTTTATGGTTTTTGCAATCAAAATGTGCGAGAGTGTGAAGGGATTTTGTACTTCCTCAGGTTTTAGGGTTTTCAGTGGATTCTTCGGGGTTTAGCATTATCTCGTGAGCTTGGCGTTGAGCGCATGGTTTGAGCACGGACTTGTGTGTCATGTGATTTGCTAAGTCGTGTGCTCAGTTGATGACAGGTGTTGGATTGTGGATTTTACTAGACGCTTTCACAGAGACGAGCTCTGGAAGCAGCTATAGAGCAATGTCAAAAGGCCCTCAAATTGTTGAAACGCAATGGCTCCCAGGGTGATTCAGATGGTCAATTCTCTCTATGCCATGACTCTGAAATTGACGAGGTATGTGTAAATCGGGATTACATTTTTGAAGGTTTTATAGATGGAGTTCACTGATTTCCTGTATTGTATTGCAAGTAATCATTGGTTTGATAGTAATCATAACATTTATATATATAAAAAAAAAAATACAAATATATTTGTTTAATATTTATTTTTTTTGTCATTCCCTTAAAAAAAAATTCTGATTATAAATACCTAAAAATTACCAAATTGAGATAGATATTTGGTAGTCAAATAGTTGCGAATGGTAGTATTTTATTTTTTTTTACAGTTGTCAAAGTAGCTGGCCTGCATGTATCCATTTAAATTTATTTTACTAAACAGTTGTAATTTTCTAACAACTAATGCACCTTTATTTAAAGCTTTGTTTTAATTTTTTTAGTACATCCCTTTAAAGTTTTTCTTTAATATTCTAAGTCGTAAGTTCTGATTTTATAGTTTCCATACATAATGCTACTCTCAGATTTTTCAATGCATTTATTTATTTTTTTATATTTGTTTTAAAAATTCTGCGTTTGGTTTGGTTTGCAGGTTAGGCGGGACTGGAGCTAGAGCTTGGAGCTGGGAACTTGGCCCATAGGCCCAGATTTTAAACTAAGACGCTCTGATACCATATGTAAGGGGCTGAATAGAATTTACGTCAAATATTTCATAAACTGTAACAGTATATCTACCTGATTTCAAACAAAATTCAATAATTCTTTTAATTGAGCACCTAAGCATTTATAAATTTATCAACACATAATAAAAATTTTATAACAGTTTAAAAACAATGCAAAATCTTAAATACCTGAACCTGATGCTAATAGTCATTCGTTGTCCAAATGCCTTCTTGGTCGCTGCTACACCGTAAAACACTGCCCAAAACCTAGTTCCTCCCTGCCAACTAGGTAACTTCCTAGCTCCAGGATATCATATGGATATCCTGGCCCTCCGTGCCCAAAACCCCCAGCAGCCCCGGTGCACTGATACAATCCCACTCCCAAAATTTCACCTCTCTCTGCAAATCCCAGAGCTCCCAAAATCCATCCCCAACCTCCCATAGAATCCCCTCCTGTAAACCCCCTTCCCCTCCTTATCCCTCCTTCACCGACTCCCCCTCATTTACTCCCTACCTAACCCATTTATTACCTTCTTATCCTTTCCCGCTAATGCCCCTTATCCCTTTTATTTAATATCTTATCCTTCTGCAATTAATAAGTTATCCCTTGTTGTGTACGTAACCTTTCAATTTAACTATATAACTTATTAATTTATTAAATTTAATACTCATGTTTTTAAATGTAATAGGTAGTTTAATTAATCAATTAATTAATCAAATTGYMACCATTAATTAATCAATAATTATTTAATTAGTTTTATTATACCTATCCTGTTTAATTAATATCATATTAAGACGATTAATCCCCTAATTAATTTTTACTTAATAATCCTTCACATTTGTTCAACTAAGGTTTTTACATACACCCATTGTTATCACTGAAATTGTGTCTGCAACATCGCATGCAAATGGTTACAGGAATACAACATCTCATACACATATTAGTTCACCTGCAGCACCAAAAAAACATTTCCAAGAGGCAAAAAATATACAATTGGTCAAAAATTGACATCCACTAAAACACTAAAGGAAGCGTGTGCACAGTGTGTGGGCCAAAGAAGCCCGTAGAGCGCACAATGTGCCATATGCGTGGTTGTGTACGAGAAAAGCTGCTCACACCTATGAACGATGCATTTATGGTTCTTGTCAGCCCCCCACCCACTTCTGGACTAGCTCCCAACTTGATTTGTCCCTCAAATCCAAGCTGAATCTGAGTGGGGGGTTGGTCAAAGACCTAAGGGTGCCCTAAAGGGCCCCTTGTTCACACTAAAGACCAGTTGGATATTACCTCAAAGACTTTCTATAAAAGGAGGCCATGGGTGCACTAGGAATTTAAGAATCTCATTGTATTGTTATGTTGCCTCTATTCTCCTTCAAGAAACCATTTTTTTTCTTGGAGCATTCTAGCATCATCTCAATAAGCTATTCACCTCACCTCTTGAGGGAATAATCTTGGATTTCTTCACCATTTTATTTATATTTTATCATTTGTAAGAAGAGCTCTCACATAGGGGACTCAAGAGCCCTCCCAAGGACGAAGAGGGGATCCACAAGTTCTCCTTTATCTATGGTGTTTTCCCACTAATATAGTTATCCATTAGTGGCATGATTATTGGTGATTTGGTTGATTGATCTTGGTTCAAGTTTCTTATTCTTTTTAGTTTCATTTCTTTAGTTATTTTATTAGTTGTTTCTAGGTTAGTTGTTTGTTTATTTCATGTGATTGATTTGTTTAATTCATACACTAACCTCTGTCTTGTCTAGCAGACCCAACTAGACTTATAAGTACCCTTCTTTTTCTCATTCAAGTGGCAAAAGGGACACAACATATTGGCGACCATACTAGGGATAAGGTATCAATTTACTCCCTATTTGGGTTGTTTGAGCACTTCTTTTTGACCCATTTTCCTTTCAGGGATCATAACTGGCCTAGCCTTACCTGCAAAGAGCTAAGTTTGGAGATGGAAGAGGAGAATTCCACTTAAAATCCCCCCCCCTCCACGATGCATATCAGAATGTGCACGAGTATTTTGGCCCACAGACGTGCATTCATATCATTGTGCGCCCACAACACTTATGTTCTCTACGCATTATGTGCACAGTGAACCCAAAGGTCTTATGTTGAGTGCACATTGTGTGCCCATTGCACCTCTGTCTAAACTATAACCCGTGCATCTGTCCATAGTCTTGAAATTTAAAGTGTTTTGTGATATTTTGAAGGCCCCTAGCCTTCAAAATGTTGCTTCTATGCAATTTGTAAATGCACCACACTTAGATTCCCTCTCCACATGAAGGGTTAATCAAAACATAGGTACTTAGGGGGTTAAAAAGAACCATATTTATCCTCTTTTGCTTAGATTTTCCACATGGATGGCTTGTTTTGATTGTAAAGTTAAGTGAATATCTTTTACTATCACATATATAAACACTTGCATCGGGACTAGAAATCAAACTTCAATCATTGAGTACGATATTCTCTCACACCATAGAGCGATATTGAGAATCAGAAAAGCAATTGAGGGAAGATTTCATCTCCCTTAAACACAACATTTAGGAGAGGACAAATCCCCCTAGGGCTCCTCTTAGTTTCTTTTTTAAACATCTTAAATTGGTAACGATCCCATACATTCCCATATGTTCCAAAGTTAGGATAGTTTTGAAGCTACTTTCATAGTTTACATCACTAGGGGACTTTAAAGGTTATAGTAACGGGCCCATACATGCCCACATGTTTGCAATCTAGGATAGTTGTTCAAAATTTTTCTTAGATTAAATCACATTAGGGAGTTTAAAGGATTGGTAAGGACCCATATGTCCACATGCAACTTCTTTAGGGACTTTAAAATTCCGCAATGTTGTACCAATGACATCTAGTAAGATAGGTAATCAAGATTTGTAAGGACCACAGGAAGTCCACATGTTGCAAACTAACACCTAACTTATTAAAAAATTGGCACATTTGTTCACTTGTTCACACACCAAGTCACTCCTCACTCAGATAATTTCATCTTGAATCGTGGAGGTTGAAGTAGGTTTCCTCCAAAGGGATTCTAAAACGTCCCAATATTTCTTGAATAAATTATCCACACCCACTTAATTCAAACGATATTGGTTCGCACCCCCAATCTCTCAACCAACCACATATAAAATTTTTCTAAAAACTCACTAAGTTTTCCTCTACAGGAGGTGCCAAAATAAATTTTTTAGTCTAGGTAGGATCTCAGGGGTAGGCATTCAAATAACCCCCCATTATCTGGTTCTCACATCTTCAAATAGTAAAAGTTGACAAATAGGGAACTTTAAAATCCTCCAAGTCAACTGTTCCTAACACCATAAGGCAGGGAGATACTCGTGAAGGGTCGAAGGCCGAGTTCTAGTTGTTATGTGCATCCCCCCTTGAGTCACCCAACTCTTGGAAGGGATCCATCCTGTGACCCATTTCTGAGGCCGTAAATCTAAATTTCGCACTTTTATCAAGGTACCTAGTGGCCAAATTTTAGGACATCTACCCAGGTGGAAATTGTGAGATGCAATTGCACCTTGATCGAATTTTGTGTGGCTATTGGGAAATATTGCCATCTCTTTCAGGATATGCACCCTCTACCCCTCATTATAACTGATCATTTGATCCTTCACTAGTTCCTCTTTCGGTGGCTTCAGACCCCACTGTTGAGTGTTATTGGAAGGTCTAGTGCTATTTGAGAGGAAGGAAGTTACATCTTTTTAGGACACGAGCATTTGTTTTCTTTTTTTCCCCCATGCAGAAAAAAATCCACCTACCCACATGTATGCTTCTTTTCAATTGATTTATGAATGATGCTCATTTAAATTACATGTGATTGTGAGATATATTGTGAAGGTCCAAATTATACAAGACACTTGTTCAATTATTGCTCTCATCACCATTTTCACACATTCACTTTGCTAGTTGGACATCATAGGGGACCCACGGAATCCCCATCATTCCAGATGCTTTCAAAGTATCCCTCCTATCCTAGGAGGAGTTCCTAGTCTCTCCAACTCACCGGCTCAACCATCTCACACCCCTGTCAGTGCTACTATTTTTGGATCAACTTTGCTTGGTTCCACTTTACTTGGGTCCAATTCCCAAGGCCACCCATCCACTAGCTCTCCTTCAAAAGGAGGTGGGGGGAAACTTCCACTCAAGGGAGAATTACAACCCCACCAAATCCCCCTCAAGGATCAGGTACACAACCTGTTCATACCATGGTTGGAGCTAATCCTCCACCGCCATTCCACATGTCATAATTGGCCTCCCTCAACATACCTAATTTTAGTAAACTCACAAATGACCCTATATTGCATGACCCCACATGGCCCGCTATGCCTACCAAACTACCTTCAGACATTCCTAAGTTTGGAGGAAAATCGAGGGAAGACCCCGCCAACCATGTCATGACTTTCCACTTATGGTGCTCCTAGAACAACATCATGGATGACTCCATCTGTTTAAGGTTATTTCAGTGCACACTCATAGGTCCATTAGCCTAATGGTATGTGGATGGAAAATCAGGGTCCCATGTGACTTTTGAATCCTTGGCCAAAACATTTTTTACCTTCTTTCAACTACCATTTTGTCATGACAATGGTCTAGAAATTCTCTCTGAGTGTAAACAAACATCAGCCACACAGATTGCCAACCATATNTTGCTTCTATGCAATTTGTAAATGCACCACACTTAGATTCCCTCTCCACATGAAGGGTTAATCAAAACATAGGTACTTAGGGGGTTAAAAAGAACCATATTTATCCTCTTTTGCTTAGATTTTCCACATGGATGGCTTGTTTTGATTGTAAAGTTAAGTGAATATCTTTTACTATCACATATATAAACACTTGCATCGGGACTAGAAATCAAACTTCAATCATTGAGTACGATATTCTCTCACACCATAGAGCGATATTGAGAATCAGAAAAGCAATTGAGGGAAGATTTCATCTCCCTTAAACACAACATTTAGGAGAGGACAAATCCCCCTAGGGCTCCTCTTAGTTTCTTTTTTAAACATCTTAAATTGGTAACGATCCCATACATTCCCATATGTTCCAAAGTTAGGATAGTTTTGAAGCTACTTTCATAGTTTACATCACTAGGGGACTTTAAAGGTTATAGTAACGGGCCCATACATGCCCACATGTTTGCAATCTAGGATAGTTGTTCAAAATTTTTCTTAGATTAAATCACATTAGGGAGTTTAAAGGATTGGTAAGGACCCATATGTCCACATGCAACTTCTTTAGGGACTTTAAAATTCCGCAATGTTGTACCAATGACATCTAGTAAGATAGGTAATCAAGATTTGTAAGGACCACAGGAAGTCCACATGTTGCAAACTAACACCTAACTTATTAAAAAATTGGCACATTTGTTCACTTGTTCACACACCAAGTCACTCCTCACTCAGATAATTTCATCTTGAATCGTGGAGGTTGAAGTAGGTTTCCTCCAAAGGGATTCTAAAACGTCCCAATATTTCTTGAATAAATTATCCACACCCACTTAATTCAAACGATATTGGTTCGCACCCCCAATCTCTCAACCAACCACATATAAAATTTTTCTAAAAACTCACTAAGTTTTCCTCTACAGGAGGTGCCAAAATAAATTTTTTAGTCTAGGTAGGATCTCAGGGGTAGGCATTCAAATAACCCCCCATTATCTGGTTCTCACATCTTCAAATAGTAAAAGTTGACAAATAGGGAACTTTAAAATCCTCCAAGTCAACTGTTCCTAACACCATAAGGCAGGGAGATACTCGTGAAGGGTCGAAGGCCGAGTTCTAGTTGTTATGTGCATCCCCCCTTGAGTCACCCAACTCTTGGAAGGGATCCATCCTGTGACCCATTTCTGAGGCCGTAAATCTAAATTTCGCACTTTTATCAAGGTACCTAGTGGCCAAATTTTAGGACATCTACCCAGGTGGAAATTGTGAGATGCAATTGCACCTTGATCGAATTTTGTGTGGCTATTGGGAAATATTGCCATCTCTTTCAGGATATGCACCCTCTACCCCTCATTATAACTGATCATTTGATCCTTCACTAGTTCCTCTTTCGGTGGCTTCAGACCCCACTGTTGAGTGTTATTGGAAGGTCTAGTGCTATTTGAGAGGAAGGAAGTTACATCTTTTTAGGACACGAGCATTTGTTTTCTTTTTTTCCCCCATGCAGAAAAAAATCCACCTACCCACATGTATGCTTCTTTTCAATTGATTTATGAATGATGCTCATTTAAATTACATGTGATTGTGAGATATATTGTGAAGGTCCAAATTATACAAGACACTTGTTCAATTATTGCTCTCATCACCATTTTCACACATTCACTTTGCTAGTTGGACATCATAGGGGACCCACGGAATCCCCATCATTCCAGATGCTTTCAAAGTATCCCTCCTATCCTAGGAGGAGTTCCTAGTCTCTCCAACTCACCGGCTCAACCATCTCACACCCCTGTCAGTGCTACTATTTTTGGATCAACTTTGCTTGGTTCCACTTTACTTGGGTCCAATTCCCAAGGCCACCCATCCACTAGCTCTCCTTCAAAAGGAGGTGGGGGGAAACTTCCGCTCAAGGAAGAATTACAACCCCACCAAATCCCCCTCAAGGGTCAGGTACACAACCTGTTCATACCATGGTTGGAGCTAATCCTCCACCGCCATTCCACATGTCATAATTGGCCTCCCTCAACATACCTAATTTCAGTAAACTCACAAATGACCCTATATTGCATGACCCCACATGGCCCGCTATGCCTACCAAACTACCTTCAGACATTCCTAATTTTGGAGGAAAATCGAGGGAAGACCCCGCCAACCATGTCATGACTTTCCACTTATGGTGCTCCTAGAAAAACATCATGGATGACTCCATCTGTTTAAGGTTATTTCAATGCACACTCACAGGTCCATCAGCCTAATGGTATGTGGATGAAAAATCAGGGTCCCATGTGACTTTTGAATCCTTGGCCAAAACATTTTTTACCTTCTTTCAATTACCATTTTGTCATGACAATGGTCTAGAAATTCTCTCTGAGTGTAAACAAACATCAGCCACACATATTGCCAACCATATTCATGAATGGCGTTGGCAACGTAGTTTATGCAAAGAAGAATCCACCAAAGAACAATGCCTTGATTGGTTTCTCAGATCACTCATCTCTATCCTTGCCAAAGATGTGGCCTCTACCTTCTCCCAAACTGAAGAGGAAGCCATCAGAAAGGCTCAAAAATATGACCTCATTTATGCTCAGTCAGGTTACTTATACACAGTACTACCTGATGCCCCAAGACCCACACCTTTCATCCAGGACAAACCTGGGCTGTTACACATGGCTGATGGATTGATTGGTACCACAACACACCACAATATGTACGTCCAACCACCACCTCTGTACGGCACACCCCAATATCCACCGATTTATGGAGGACCCCTTTATTACCCCCCCCCCACCCCCCTTATCAGTAGCCATACCCTGTTTCCTTTCCTCCAGCCACAAGTGGACCCTTGTCGACACCTATGATGTGCCCGGCTTCTCAACCAAGTTCTGGTACCCCCTCTACCTTAGCTTATAACATGGACACTAGTGAAATCACTATGCCTTCTTATGCACCCTACGGATCATTTCCAAAAAGTAATCCGTATTTTCCATTTCCTAGTCCTCCACAACCAATTTCTCCTCCACCCGAACAACCACACGTTGGGGTTAACTTTGTTCAACCCTCTCCCATTCAAAAATTTCAAAATTTTGAACAACTGAATACAGAAAATCTGGCTCATCAACTGAATAATGCCAAGAAGAAAGGAAAAAACTGAAACAATAATAAACCAGGATCAGGCGGAAATAAACTCCAACAAAACCAACCTGTTGGGGGCAACCAGAACTAGGGTAACCAAAATACTCAATGGGAAAAAAACAACAAACGCCAAGGCAGGAACAAAAACAACCTCTGGATGAACTTCCCTTGTTTCCTTTGCGGTGAGCATGGTCATTATACTCACCATTTCCCCCAAATTGTCAACTTCAAATGGATGAAATATTTCATGAATGCACCACGTCCTCCAGCGTCGTCGACCCCTTAGCAGGCCCCAAAAAACTATTTGCAACAACCACCCTCGACTGTGTTGCCAAACCCTATTCCACACCAAGGTGTGATGAATACCCAACAGGATATGCATCCTTACCCACCACATATGGGATGGTATCAAACCCCCAAAAATCTAGCGGATCGCAATATCCTCCTAACTAGCGAAGAAGAAATTCTTTTGCAAATGCACAGTCGTCAATACAGTGCACCCCCTGAATCTACTCCTACCACTTCGGAAGCAATTATAGCTACAATAGGACAACCCTTGATGATTCCCCACCCCAACACTGAACTCGCCATTTGGATCCCTTACATACCGTTATGACGGAATGTCAACAACCCTCAGGCTAGGGCAGCACACAATTATAGTTTGGTCGATGACTTGGTGCAATCTCCGGTAGCCATGTCGATATTGAAGGTCCTCCAAACCTTTCCAACTCAACAGAATCATTGCTTTCTACCTTGGGGTAAATCGACCCAACTGATACTAGACTCATCACATTTGATCTATATTGTGGGGAACCTCGTCTCCCTGCTTTGGTAGCTTTCCAGATACCAGTCAAGATTCGAAACATCATGGTTCATCGATGTATCATTGATGAAGGTGTATCCACATGCATCATGTCCAAAACTGTATGGTAGAAACTTGGCTCTCATGAACTCATACCATCTGCCATCACTTTAAGATCTTACGACGGATGACCATCTTCTCCTAATGAGCTCTTTCAAAATGTCCCCATTGAACTCGAGGGAAAAACCATCCTTATCGACATTGAGGTTATCGACGCCCTGCTCAATTACAACATCTTGTTTGGATGTAGCTACATGTACGCTATGAAGGCAATGACCTCTTCTATATTTCAAACGATGATGTTCCCCCACAATGGGAAGATCATCACCATCGACCAAGTTTCACATTATGAGCCTAACCACTCCTCCAACATTGATAACATATTACCTCTAGTCTGCACTAGTTCCGATGCATACCCACTCATGCATATGGGCCCCAGAATTTTCAAAGACCCATCTCTGTTGGGGGCATACCATGGAGCACCACCACTCATACACCCCTTAGCACAAGTGTGTGTCATATCCTCCAATGGAACTAAAACTGGAGATACCATTCCTCCCACGGAGGCTTCTCCACTCCCTGATGTCCCACTAGTATGAGAAATCCTACCTCAAGAACCCCCTGAGAACCCCACGACACCACTTATCCTTGATTTCACCCTCCCCCAAGGTCAAATCCCAGTTTGGGAGACCATCCCCCAAGCCATTACTCAAATTCCATTCTTCTACCCCCCACCGGGAGTACAAGCTTTCCAGGTAGCTGCAATGCTTACCCTTCCCAACATGGTGCTAGTCATTTCGGTATGGTATCTACACCCACCTGCAATGGTTCCTCAACCATCCCTCCCTCCCAAAATAGAGGGAATCTCGATGCATATTCCAGTACTAACTACGACCACACCTCCCTCACCCCCACTTGCCAGTGCCACCGTGACAGCTAGGGGCAAATGGAAGAAAAAGAGCCCATCGCTCCACTTTCTCCCTGATTTCAACCTCCTTGCGTACTCTGCGAGAGAGAGGGACACCTGACAAATAGATGTCCCTCTCTCCTTTAGTTACGCAATTTGATCCAACTCCCTTGAGAAACCACTTCACTCGTCACTTCACCAAGCACACCTAATACTACCACCGCATCCCCTACTACTGGCAGTAAAGGGATGCGAACTAAATTCTCATGTTCCATCTGTTCAGAGTATGGCCACTACACTCATCATTTCCCCTCCCTACCTTAGTTTCGAAAGACTCTAATGGAAGTACACCAAATATTTAAGCAAGACCCCTCTCCACCCACATCACTGAAATACATTATTTCATGAATTTATTCAATGAATGAATGAGGTTCCCTTGCTCTCTTTGTGACTCACTTGATCATTTCACATACAAGTGGACTTCGATCATTGAATACAGGTGTTGTCAAATGGCCTTATTCAAAATCCTCCAACCACCCCACTTCCTCTGATGCAAGTGATTTCCCCTATTCCTTCTCTAGATACTGTTCACATCACCTCCCATAAACCTGAGTCACTTCCCACCCCTCCATGGTTCATGGATAGACCGTCTGAGGATTTGCCCCCAAATCCTCCCAATTCTCCAGTTCATTTCCCTCAGAAAATATTACCCCCGATCATAGTTTACAACCCCCAATATCTAAACATTTAGTTTATGAAAATAACACCATCACACCACAGTTATGATACCCCCTCTACGTCTTCACCACATGAAGGAAATCACATGGTGACAGTCACCAATGTTACTTCCCCGGATCCCCTATATTCTCTCATTTTCCACTGCGATGAAGATATCCTAGAGGAACTAACTACCCCCGATTTCCCTTGGAATGTGCTCCATCATAGAGAACTCTTGCCCTCATAGGCCAAGCCATATTGCACTGGGGCACCCATTTCTATATCTGTACACTCATCCCAAATTATTCTTTATTCATTTGGTAATTGTAAAAAATACTTTGTTTCCAACATTTACTTAGCTTTTTTTTTTCACCCTTGACGACCTCCTTTTTTTCGGTAATGCAACCCATGTCACCCTTGGTTGGGGCATTCACTATCCTCTATCCATTTTGACATCGTCCATAAAAACCAAGTATCCCACCATCCATGTACCCCTTATCTCTGATTTTCTCCACTTTGTCATGCCTCTGGCACAATTTAACCCATGTCTAGTCGTCCCCCTGACGCTAGATCCAGTTTTACGGTTGTTTCCACTCATCGTTCACATATATCCCCAACCAAGGGAAGTCTTGAGTCTCACTGCATCTTGACTTTGTCCATGTTCCTTATCAGTTCCTGATCTTATACAGTGGATTTCATGAAGCCCCTTTTGCTTCTTGGAGTTGTGTCTCCCTTTCTGTCGACATCAACATAGTTTCCAGAAGGGCGACAGTAACTTGACTCTCATTACCTTTACAATGAGGAGTCTCAATCGGCACATTGAGAACCATCATTGCTCTATGTTATCATTGACGACCTTAACATTCGACTTCAACGCACTCTCATGTTATGGTGGGTCTTACTATGTGACTATTGCAGTTGTATTATACTAGCCAAAGACCTCTGAATTTGCTAGGCCATCAATGCCTACGAGTCATCGACACTTCTTACAGGTGTTATTGCCTCTTTTTGAGAGTATGTTCACCATCAGAATTGTCATCTTTCGTTATCAAAGCACCCCGAAGGGAGGTGCAGTTATCTACATCAGCATACAACTTCAATTATTGTTTTACATTTTTGAGTTATATGAAAAGAGCATGGGGCATGCTCACCTCGTTTATATATAGAATTTATTTTTCCTACCTAAATGAAGGTTCGGTCCCATAGTTTCCCTTCTCCCTCTAATGTATTTCTCTTGCAGTTCCTCTCAGCACTCTTTCTTACAATGGTACTCTCAGTAGAAGAAACATTGATGTATTTCGGCTATACGTATGCTCCTAACCTCACACATCAAGGGGCAACTTTTATCACTGAAATTTCATCTGCAACATCGCATGAAAATGGTTACAGGAATACAACATCTCCAAACACCTATTAGTTTACCTGCAACACCAAAAAATAATTTCCAAGAGGAAAAAACTATACAACTGGTCAAAAATTGACATGCGCTAAAACAATAAAGGAAGCGCACGCATAGTGTGCGGGACAAAGAATCTCGTAGAGTGCACAATGCTCCATATGCGCGACTGTGTACAAGAAAATCCATGCACACCTATGAACGACACATTTATGGTTCTTTTTGGCCCCCCACCCACGTCTCGACCAGCTCCCAACTTGATTTGACCCTCAAATATGAGTTGAATCCGAGTGGGGGGCTGGTCAAAGACCTAAGGGTGCCCTANCACTATGCCTTCTTATGCACCCTACGGATCATTTCCAAAAAGTAATCCGTATTTTCCATTTCCTAGTCCTCCACAACCAATTTCTCCTCCACCCGAACAACCACACGTTGGGGTTAACTTTGTTCAACCCTCTCCCATTCAAAAATTTCAAAATTTTGAACAACTGAATACAGAAAATCTGGCTCATCAACTGAATAATGCCAAGAAGAAAGGAAAAAACTGAAACAATAATAAACCAGGATCAGGCGGAAATAAACTCCAACAAAACCAACCTGTTGGGGGCAACCAGAACTAGGGTAACCAAAATACTCAATGGGAAAAAAACAACAAACGCCAAGGCAGGAACAAAAACAACCTCTGGATGAACTTCCCTTGTTTCCTTTGCGGTGAGCATGGTCATTATACTCACCATTTCCCCCAAATTGTCAACTTCAAATGGATGAAATATTTCATGAATGCACCACGTCCTCCAGCGTCGTCGACCCCTTAGCAGGCCCCAAAAAACTATTTGCAACAACCACCCTCGACTGTGTTGCCAAACCCTATTCCACACCAAGGTGTGATGAATACCCAACAGGATATGCATCCTTACCCACCACATATGGGATGGTATCAAACCCCCAAAAATCTAGCGGATCGCAATATCCTCCTAACTAGCGAAGAAGAAATTCTTTTGCAAATGCACAGTCGTCAATACAGTGCACCCCCTGAATCTACTCCTACCACTTCGGAAGCAATTATAGCTACAATAGGACAACCCTTGATGATTCCCCACCCCAACACTGAACTCGCCATTTGGATCCCTTACATACCGTTATGACGGAATGTCAACAACCCTCAGGCTAGGGCAGCACACAATTATAGTTTGGTCGATGACTTGGTGCAATCTCCGGTAGCCATGTCGATATTGAAGGTCCTCCAAACCTTTCCAACTCAACAGAATCATTGCTTTCTACCTTGGGGTAAATCGACCCAACTGATACTAGACTCATCACATTTGATCTATATTGTGGGGAACCTCGTCTCCCCGCTTTGGTAGCTTTCCAAATACCAGTCAAGATTCGAAACATCATGGTTCATCGATGTATCATTGATGAAGGTGCATCCACATGCATCATGTCCAAACTTGTATGGTAGAAACTTGTCTCTCATGAACTCATACCATCTGCCATCACTTTAAGATATTACGACGGATGACCATCTTCTCCTAAAGAGCTCTTTCAAAAGTTCCCCATTGAACTCTAGGGAAGAACCATCCTTATCGACATTGAGGTTATCGACGCCCTGCTCAATTACAACATCTTGTTTGGACATAGCTACATGTACGCTATGAAGGCAGTGACCTCTTCTATATTTCAAACGATGATGTTCCCCCACAATGGGAAGATCATCACCATCGACCAAGTTTCACATTATGAGCCTAACCACTCCTCCAACATTGATAATATATTACCTCTAGTCTGCACTAGTTCCGATGCATACCCACTCATGCATATGGGCCCCAGAATTTTCAAAGACCCATCTCTGTTGGGGGAATACCATGGAGCACCACCACTCATACACCCCTTAGCACAAGTGTGTGTCATATCCTCCAATGGAACTAAAACTGGAGATACCATTCCTCCCACGGAGGCTTCTCCACTCCCTGATGTCCCACTAGTATGAGAAATCCTACCTCAAGAACCCCCTGAGAACCCCACGACACCACTTATCCTTGATTTCACCCTCCCCCAAGGTCAAATCCCAGTTTGGGAGACCATCCCCCAAGCCATTACTCAAATTCCATTCTTCTACCCCCCACCGGGAGTACAAGCTTTCCAGGTAGCTGCAATGCTTACCCTTCCCAACATGGTGCTAGTCATTTCGGTATGGTATCTACACCCACCTGCAATGGTTCCTCAACCATCCCTCCCTCCCAAAATAGAGGGAATCTCGATGCATATTCCAGTACTAACTACGACCACACCTCCCTCACCCCCACTTGCCAGTGCCACCGTGACAGCTAGGGGCAAATGGAAGAAAAAGAGCCCATCGCTCCACTTTCTCCCTGATTTCAACCTCCTTGCGTACTCTGCGAGAGAGAGGGACACCTGACAAATAGATGTCCCTCTCTCCTTTAGTTACGCAATTTGATCCAACTCCCTTGAGAAACCACTTCACTCGTCACTTCACCAAGCACACCTAATACTACCACCGCATCCCCTACTACTGGCAGTAAAGGGATGCGAACTAAATTCTCATGTTCCATCTGTTCAGAGTATGGCCACTACACTCATCATTTCCCCTCCCTACCTTAGTTTCGAAAGACTCTAATGGAAGTACACCAAATATTTAAGCAAGACCCCTCTCCACCCACATCACTGAAATACATTATTTCATGAATTTATTCAATGAATGAATGAGGTTCCCTTGCTCTCTTTGTGACTCACTTGATCATTTCACATACAAGTGGACTTCGATCATTGAATACAGGTGTTGTCAAATGGCCTTATTCAAAATCCTCCAACCACCCCACTTCCTCTGATGCAAGTGATTTCCCCTATTCCTTCTCTAGATACTGTTCACATCACCTCCCATAAACCTGAGTCACTTCCCACCCCTCCATGGTTCATGGATAGACCGTCTGAGGATTTGCCCCCAAATCCTCCCAATTCTCCAGTTCATTTCCCTCAGAAAATATTACCCCCGATCATAGTTTACAACCCCCAATATCTAAACATTTAGTTTATGAAAATAACACCATCACACCACAGTTATGATACCCCCTCTACGTCTTCACCACATGAAGGAAATCACATGGTGACAGTCACCAATGTTACTTCCCCGGATCCCCTATATTCTCTCATTTTCCACTGCGATGAAGATATCCTAGAGGAACTAACTACCCCCGATTTCCCTTGGAATGTGCTCCATCATAGAGAACTCTTGCCCTCATAGGCCAAGCCATATTGCACTGGGGCACCCATTTCTATATCTGTACACTCATCCCAAATTATTCTTTATTCATTTGGTAATTGTAAAAAATACTTTGTTTCCAACATTTACTTAGCTTTTTTTTTTCACCCTTGACGACCTCCTTTTTTTCGGTAATGCAACCCATGTCACCCTTGGTTGGGGCATTCACTATCCTCTATCCATTTTGACATCGTCCATAAAAACCAAGTATCCCACCATCCATGTACCCCTTATCTCTGATTTTCTCCACTTTGTCATGCCTCTGGCACAATTTAACCCATGTCTAGTCGTCCCCCTGACGCTAGATCCAGTTTTACGGTTGTTTCCACTCATCGTTCACATATATCCCCAACCAAGGGAAGTCTTGAGTCTCACTGCATCTTGACTTTGTCCATGTTCCTTATCAGTTCCTGATCTTATACAGTGGATTTCATGAAGCCCCTTTTGCTTCTTGGAGTTGTGTCTCCCTTTCTGTCGACATCAACATAGTTTCCAGAAGGGCGACAGTAACTTGACTCTCATTACCTTTACAATGAGGAGTCTCAATCGGCACATTGAGAACCATCATTGCTCTATGTTATCATTGACGACCTTAACATTCGACTTCAACGCACTCTCATGTTATGGTGGGTCTTACTATGTGACTATTGCAGTTGTATTATACTAGCCAAAGACCTCTGAATTTGCTAGGCCATCAATGCCTACGAGTCATCGACACTTCTTACAGGTGTTATTGCCTCTTTTTGAGAGTATGTTCACCATCAGAATTGTCATCTTTCGTTATCAAAGCACCCCGAAGGGAGGTGCAGTTATCTACATCAGCATACAACTTCAATTATTGTTTTACATTTTTGAGTTATATGAAAAGAGCATGGGGCATGCTCACCTCGTTTATATATAGAATTTATTTTTCCTACCTAAATGAAGGTTCGGTCCCATAGTTTCCCTTCTCCCTCTAATGTATTTCTCTTGCAGTTCCTCTCAGCACTCTTTCTTACAATGGTACTCTCAGTAGAAGAAACATTGATGTATTTCGGCTATACGTATGCTCCTAACCTCACACATCAAGGGGCAACTTTTATCACTGAAATTTCATCTGCAACATCGCATGAAAATGGTTACAGGAATACAACATCTCCAAACACCTATTAGTTTACCTGCAACACCAAAAAATAATTTCCAAGAGGAAAAAACTATACAACTGGTCAAAAATTGACATGCGCTAAAACAATAAAGGAAGCGCACGCATAGTGTGCGGGACAAAGAATCTCGTAGAGTGCACAATGCTCCATATGCGCGACTGTGTACAAGAAAATCCATGCACACCTATGAACGACACATTTATGGTTCTTTTTGGCCCCCCACCCACGTCTCGACCAGCTCCCAACTTGATTTGACCCTCAAATATGAGTTGAATCCGAGTGGGGGGCTGGTCAAAGACCTAAGGGTGCCCTANCTGCAACACCAAAAAATAATTTCCAAGAGGAAAAAACTATACAACTGGTCAAAAATTGACATGCACTAAAACAATAAAGGAAGCGCACGCATAGTGTGCGGGACAAAGAATCTCGTAGAGTGCACAATGCTCCATATGCATGACTGTGTACAAGAAAATCCATGCACACCTGTGAACGACACATTTATGGTTCTTTTCGGCCCCCCGCCCACGTCTCGACCAGCTCCCAACTTGATTTGACCCTCAAATATGAGTTGAATCCGAGTGGGGGGCTGGTCAAAGACCTAAGGGTGCCCTAAAGGGCCCCTTGTTCACACTAAAGACTGGTTGGATATTACCTTAAAGACTTGCTACAAAAGGAGGCCATGGGTACACTAAGAATTTCAAAATCTCATTGTATTGTTATGTTTCCTCTATTCTCCTTCAAGAAACCTCTTTTCTTCTTGGAGCATTCTAGCATCATCTCAATAAGATATTCACCTCACCTCTTGAGGGAATAAGCTTGGATTTCTTCACCATTTTCTTTCTAGTTTATCATTTGTAAGAAGAGCTCTCACATAGGGGACTCAAGAGCCCTCCCAAGGAGGAAGAGGGGATCCACAAGTCCTCCTTTCTCTATAGTGTTTTCCCACTAATATAGTTATCCATTGGTGGCATGATTATTGGTGATTTGGTTGATTGATCTTGGTACAAGTTTCTTATGCTTTTTAGTTTCATTTCTTTAGTTATTTTCTTAGTTGTTTCTATCTTAGTTGTTTGTTTATTTCATGTGATTGAATTGTTTAATTCATACACTAACCTATGTCTTGTCTAGAAGACCCAACTAGATTTACAAGTGCCCTTCTTTTGATCATTCAAGGGGTGAAAGGAACACAACACCCATTCTCTCAAGTTATTATTTATTTCTAATTAAAAATCCCCTTTTATTAATTTCATGCACACATGTGCATTTTATCAAATCTTTAGATTTTACTTACTTTTTCCTAGAAATTGATTTATCTCAAATCTTTAACTCACGTTATAGTTCATTTAGTCCTTTTTTTAAATTTAGACTTAGGCTTAGAATTTTGTTAGGATTTATAATTAATAATCTATTGTTTAATAAAAACTTTATTCTAATAAAATCTAATCATTTCAATGTTTTCTAGGCCACCTAGGTTTATTGACTCAAGTTTCAATTGCATGACGTGCCCTTCAAGATGCACTTTCATGCTCCAAGGGTGCCACTCGCATTTTACTAGTTTTGGAAGTTTTTCCTACCCTTTAGAGTCAATACTCCATTCGTTCAACCTTGTGAGAGACGAAGGGCTTCTAAGGAATAAGGACTCTTCCTTATTGCATGCCCCATAGAATATTCATGAGCGACTATCTCAGTCTTCCCTCATGACATCATGGACCACTCAAACTAGGTAATCGTTAACCTATAGTTCTGGCCATGGAGGGAGTGCTAGTAGGATGTGACAGAGACGTTGCCACACCTCTCCCTCAATGTCTGGTTTTTTTGCATGGCCCCTCTACTCCTTATGTGATTTGGATTAGCAATCATCGTCAAGCCCGCATCCACTGACAAAAACACTATCA
Source organism: Picea glauca (assembly GCA_000966675.3). NCBI lineage: Eukaryota > Viridiplantae > Streptophyta > Pinopsida > Pinales > Pinaceae > Picea > Picea glauca. The sequence continues at coordinate 22,050 of JZKD02S0177534.1, forward strand.
ATAATCCATATGCATAATCATACTATAATCAATAATATGTCACAAGTGAGTAAATGAAATACTAAATCGAAATACAATCCACTTCCTGACTCAATCTAGAGTCCAAGGAAATCCATTGATGCCCTCAGCATCTGTAACCTATCATGTGTCCTGCACAATGAGGGGAACTCATCAATAGCATCTGCCAATACATAATATACATCAAATAACAAAAAGTCACAACACATCATCATCATCATGTATAATCCAAAATCAAAACAAAATCACAATGTACAATAACCAGATCACTTGCACGCAAGTGTCCTCAAAGAATAATTCAATAAAAGTGTGCTCAATAGAGCAAGATGTTACAATGATTGGGCGATGGTTAGATATTCCTCCTTCCCCTAATGAATATTTGAAGCATAAACCAAACTCCAGAAAATCCTCTGATGATAAAATTATGTCATTCATTTTTTCTATTGCATATTTTCTTGTTCTGAAGTTGCGCCAGGTTGGTGCTAAATTAACTGGTTCAATATCTACTAGATGGAGGTCCTCCAAAAAATTGTGAAAATAAAATCTTTCACTATCTTCCTTGGGATTATCACCCCATATTTCATGCAAAGAAAGAGAGAAATTCATGTCTCCCCCAACCAAACAAAGTTGCCAAATTAAGAAGAACTCTCTGGAGTTCTCATTTTTTAGAGGTCGCATTTTTTACCCCTGTTTCAAAAAATGGTTCTACTGGTAGCACCCCTTTTTTGCAAGGTGGTTAAAATTGCGACTTGCTTGAAATCATTACCTTGACAACCAATACTGTTAAAATTGCATTGCAGAAAATTGACCCTGAAATCGAAAAGTGATGCTACCGGTAGCAACCTTCTTATTTTTGGAGTTGAGATTG